>JAHWFP010154450.1:3547-14342 GCA_023313725.1 Lithobius niger | reverse complement strand
GCACTGAAAGCACTTTGGGGTATTTCATAGGGGTCCATGGCTGGTTCGATTTTTACTGTTAAGAAAGACTTGTGCACCAAATTTATGTTTTCTGCAAAATTTCTGCAAAAATTTGTTACTTTACTTAATTCTTTCTGCCCAGTGCTCTACAATAATAATTGCTCTGCTGACGAGAATACTGCAGTCGCATCAAAATCGTGTTCAAAAGGCCCTGGTCGGTGTTAATACCTATATTTTAAGCTATACAAATTGAAAATCGGTTCACTGGTTCGATCTCTTGGTAAGAGCAAAATTTCTAGCCCAATTGGCTTTCCGTGTCAATAATATTGTAGTTACATTAAAATAGCATGCGAAAGACCCTAGGCCTTGTCCATACCTACGTTTTCAGCTACAGAACTCTAAAATCGGTTCAGTGGTTCGACCTCCAAGTGAGGACAAAGAGTACATTAATGATTTCTGCCCAGTGCTTTGCAATAATAATTGCTCTGCCGATTAGAATACTGCAGTCACTTCAAAATTGGGTTCAAAGGCCTTGGTCGGTTTTAATACCTACATTTAAAGATATACAAATTGAAAATCGGTTCATTGGTTCGGTCTCTAGGTGAGAGGAAAGGTTTTAGACCATTTGGCTTTCCGTGTCAAGAATATTGTAGTTACATTAAAATAGCCTGCGAAAGGCCCTAGGCCTTGTCCATACCTACGTTTTAGGCTATAGAACTTTAAAATCGGTTCAGTGGTTCGGTCTCCAGGTGAGGGCAAAGAGTCCCAACAACAACAAGAATAACAACAACAACAACAACAACAACAACAACAACAACAACAAGACCTGGCCACATCGTGGACGCCGAACGGTTTGTTTATTGTCATTAAAATTTTTAATGCAGTGAAATAGCTGCGACACGACCCCAAATACCGAATTTCGATGGTCTATGTCAAATCTGGCCGAAACTATAGGAGCTCAAAGTTTGAAGTTTAACATGGAAGTTCATGCTGAGGCTTACAAAGGGACCGCTACCGCGGTCCTTGATTACCTTCTTGTACCAGCAATGAATGGGGAATAAGTGGTTTCAGAAGCGTTCGAGATTGCAACAAGAATAAGCTTCGGTTTACATTGTTGCAACGGACAACTTATCCACCATTCATTGTTGGAACAAAGATGGTAATGTCTTGCTTGTAACCCTACAGTATTTAAACCACGTGCCGTTCCAACCAACGATGCACTGTATTGTTGTTATTGACGTTCTTCATCATTGTTACCCTCACAGAAACATTGTTGCTCAATTCCGATGGGGTCCTTCGGACAACAAGGGAAATGCGAAATGTCCCCTTCACCTTTGCTTAGATTTGTAAAAATAAAGACATGCATTTGTATTGTATGGCCATTTCCGATTTCTCTCTATACTGGTGGTTGGTTTCACGTCATGGCCTGAAGTACAAAATAGCAAAACATCGACTTAAAAAAAAATGTTTTACCTCGTCCGTGCATTTAAAAAAAAAAAAAGAGATGTTGAATTTAACCGGAAATATTAATTTAGGTTGCAAATGTTAATTTGTTAGAAATTTGGAAGTTTCTGCATCTTACTTGTAGGAATAAATGTTGCCAGGGTGGCTAATGTTAAAAAATGAACAAGAGTTTGAGAAACTGGAGGTCACGTGCATTTTAAATAGGAGGATGTGGAATTTACCTGCAGATGTTAATTTAGTTAATTTAGTTAATTTAGTTGGTAGTTTCCGTATTTTCTACTTGTAAGAATAAATGTCGCCGGGGCGCAACTGTCCACTTATTCTCACACTTATTTTCCTACTTATTCTCTCACTTTTAAACCATGCTTTAACCTCAAAAGCTGTGAAAAACTGTCATTTGGAAGCCATACTTTTAAACAATGAAAACCGGAAAAGTATGGTTATAACGATAAGTATTACACTTACACTAATACTTAAATATGCTACTTTCCAATAAAGGTGATTATATTTTAATAGAGGTCACCTCTTCAGCTAGAATGTCTACAAACACGGACCTAACTGGGAAAGACGTGTGATTGATGATAAATAAAAGATATGAAGTTTAACTTCACAATCATCATGGTTACACGTCTAAAATAACTAAACCTTTTAGATGCTAGCAGATAGGTGCCACATCTGCAATGGTTTATCGACGAAACCTCACAGCTAAAGTGTCACAATGTCTATAGCCTCGCAGACGAAACCTCACATGGTCCAACCCCCACAAAATGTGATTGAACAAAAATGTCAAAAAAAAACATGTTAAATAAAAAGTAGTAATTAAAAAGAGTGCGATCAAATGACATCACCAAAAATTGCAGGTCACTAAATTTGTGATGTCAAGCACCAAGCTACCAAACGGTTTAAAGAGCCACAAAACAAGAGGATATCAGATATCTTTGGACTGAACGGATGCGAAATCTGGCTATTGGCTATTATTTTACTATCAAACGTAAACAGAGCAACAAAAAAAAGTCACCCTTTATGTCACCCTGGCTATCGGTAGAAGCGCCAAGAGTAGGAAAGGGAGGTTGGCGCTTGTAATGTCTTTTTCCGGCGGGGGTGGGGGGGGGAGGTGGCAAAAGTTGTGACAGGGGTGGGCGAACCGAAATGGGTAAAATGTGAGTGACGTCGTTTGTGTACGGCCCCAGCCCGTTATTTCTACACAGTCTAAAAATAGTGGATTCGATCATTTTTTGTTCAAGCAACACAGTCGAGTAAGTTTGCACAAAATGCCATTCGAATTTGTAACGAACAAACAGCTAGTGTATGGTGGTGTTTTTGCCAGGAACACCAACAGAACGACAAAATTTACTGGCGATGCGTTTAATACGAAAGCACTAAATGCAAAGGACGATAACATACTGAAGGCGGTGTAGTGATGAAAAATTTAAACATGCATTGCCATGTTCCTGATACCTTAGATGTTGTAATTCGACAAGTTTGTGCGGAAATAAAAAAAAATGCATCCACTATACAAAACACTGCTGCTCATATAATAGCTGTATCAACAAATGGTTTACCAGAAACACCAGTATCCCAGTTGCCACCAGTAATAGCCATGAAAATCAAGTACAGTGTTCGTGGTTTAAGGTTACGACTCCACTAATGTGTCCACGAAATTTGTCCGAGCTTAAAATATTGTTGAGTCACATAACAGGATAGTTGAGCAAGATAGACAGGCCGGTGAGACGGAGACGGAGAGGCCGGTGAAATAATCTTATATTTCGATAGATGGAGCTGAGATAAAGACAGATTCCTTATTTTCTCACCAATGTGTATAATTTCCATAATTTGAGCCTATCTAAGCTCAATTTTTTTTCCCAGACGGTTAGGTTCAAAACAGCTCTAACCACTGTTCGACTAAGTCTGGACAATTCATGGCATTTGCTTTAACAATGTTATACTGTTGTGTTCGTTCAAAAATATACCTAATACATATCAAATAAGTGAAGATTTTCTTGCTAACTTTCAACTTTGAAACTGCAATGCTCTACTTAGAATAGGCACTGTCAAATAGTTTTTTTCGTTCTCTAACAGATTGTGAGGTTGTTATTTCCTCTTCAGTCAGTGTACCTGGCGTCATATACAAGGAACAGACAAGCAGGATTAACACGAATCCAACACCATGTTTGCAGCTAATGTTTGAATGTTAGCAGCTTTAGCATTCGTGCCAGAATATCAGGCCATTGATTTCTACGTGACAGTTATGGAATGAACAATGAAGAGTTGGTTGTTTCAACCAATTACCTGGAAGACATGTATATCGGCTGCCCAACAAGGAGAACAAGACGTGCTCCAAAATTTCCTCATTCACTCTGGAATCAACAAGAGGGAACTCTGAACGACTAGACAAAAACCTACAAACCACTTGAAGGATGATATCATGCGTTTGTTTTTCTTGTTGCAGGTTTCCAGTCAGCCACTTGGAAGTTTTTGGCTGCAAGACATGTTACAGCCCCCAAGGTGACACTGATCGCTCAATGACGTCATCACGAATGTATTCAAGCATCCATTCAAGAATCCATCCACAACATCTACAGCAACAACGTAACACTAAAGACACAGCCAAAAAAAATTACGAAACAACAAATAACATAACTACCCAGACGACAGAGCGCTGTTCACGCGCAAAACTGATCACTCAGCAACTGTGTACAAGAAACTACCACAGTTTGTCCTGTTCTACCTACCAACACTGTCCTGACGTGAGCAGAGTGGCACAACCAAGTCGTTAGCTATAGTCCCACTGTTTGCCACTACTGCTTACAAGATGCACCTTACGGCCTGAAGTGGGCCGTCATTACTCCTACATCTATGTACATGAAATGAGTCTCTAGTGTATGCCTGTGCACAGAGCACCATTGCTCCGCTGTTGGCAAGAACCACTCACAAGAAACTATGCTGAAAATCAAGGTAGACATATTTGCAGATGGAATTCGAGACGGAAACCGGTCGCTTTGCTGAGGATGCCACAGCCTGAAACCGAATCAAATCTTTACACGTGTGATGAGAAGCATCAAGAAAGGCCTGTAGGGGTGATGCACTTAATTCCCAGGAGCTCACACGCTTGCATTGAGCGGTATAACGTTTACAATACAACAGGAAGTGCGGAACAGTATCTACTTCGCCGCACGCAGCATAAAGAGAGGACTTATTCCATTCCAGTCAGACAGAAGGGTGTGGCCAATTCTGAGTTGCCCAACATGGGAGCTTATCAATGACCAACTGGTACGAGCAGACCGATTGCAGTTGGAACAAGAATCTGCCTGTTTCAGCACTGCTCCATTCCATGTGTCATAATTGCGAGACCCACGCCCGGAGTGCCACACGATGCGACCGTGGAGACTGAGTCAACTCCACTCAGAGTCCCCACAACGTGGTGGGGGGTCAGGTTGACCTACTGTACCCAGGCCCGGTCACTGAAGGGGCCAGCACGCCCAAACAAACTATTTTTAGCAATTGTTAGTTTGGATGACAATGAGTAATGCACTCGCATTTGTGCGTATTGTGCATTTTTTTTTATTCCAACAAACAACACTCGAATCCAACGGCAATGAGCACGGACAAGAAGCACTGCAGTGCAAACCTGTCAGCTTGTTAGACAGCGAAGCTTTCAAAAGCAGCAGCCCGGATTAACGAATGAACCAACTCGTTACGCACAATTATGGCCGACGAATATTATAACACAGTTTAACTTTTTTTTTACGATTTCAGTCGGGGAAGACGGGCCCGCTGTTGTAGTTAGTCCCGAACCCGTAACTTTTATGTGGGGGGGGGGGGGTGACTCCACTCTACCCACTCTGAGATTGCGAAGGCACAGAGCAATCAGCAGCTCATCTGCTCTGAGATGGAGAGGTGGCTCTTCTGTCTCTACCTGCAGAGCCTGAACGGGGTGGAGGTCAGACACCCTGCAGCAACACACAGGTATGTTGACTAGCATACTGTGAACACGACACTGAGTTGATGCCAAAAACGGGAGTTGGTAATCTACAGTGAAAAAAGATACAGAACTGTTCTTCTCTGAAGGGTGCGACACCTCACAAGAAACCGCAGAATAGCGAGTCAGCACGCCACTTTCTCTTTCAGAAGACGAACCTCAGCAGCCCAGAGTAAGATACTATCCAGGACTATTCCAAGATACCTAACATTGGGTGACACTGCAATAACTGTGCCGCCAACTTTCATACTAATGGAGGAGCACTGATGCTTGGCGAACAAGCAAATATCACAAGCTCTATAATTAGTACAGATGATGAAAATTGCGAACAGTGGTAGAAAATTACACAAGAGGCCCACTGACGGGACCGGAAATCCTCACAAGCAAGAACACAACACACGTTATTTGCAAGCTCTGTCTTGGCTGGTGCTAGAGACAATCCACGTGCCACTAGGCGAACAACAACCAAATCTAGGACTGCTTGGACATGGAGGACAATGGTGACTGGATCTGTGCATAGAGACCAAAAGTAATATCGTCGGCGAAGCAAACAATGTTCGCATCCTGCTGCATTTCATAGTAGATTTCGTTGACAACAGCATAAAACAGAACCAGACTCAAACAGCTCCCTTTCGGAAGGCCACGATCCAAACTAGCAGAAGATGAACAGAATCCATTAATCGTAGTGACGAACTGACCGCAACCCAGCAGATCAGCTTACTGCCTACACCCATACTTGCTAAGGAGGCAAGAACCCACTTAGAGCTCACAGTGTCGTAAGTGACGTTGATGTCCAGAAACACAGCTACAACGGAATTCCCATGCACCCAGGCTTAATACATTCCAGTGAGAAGAAAAAGAACAGCATCCTGAGCACTCCCGTTTGGTCTATAACAAAATTGTTCCGAGGAGAGAGACACTGATGGTGCTCCAAAAACCAGCTCAGTCGTCGCACGAGCCACCTCTCCTACGCTTTGCATGCAAAAGACAAGAGTGCGATTGGCCTGTAACAATGGGGGTCTGTCTGCGGACTGCCACCCTTGAACACTGGAACCAGCACAGAGTACAGTCACGTGGGAGGGACAGCCTCACCAGCAAAGAGTCCCTAAAAAAATCAAGAAACTCTCGAGGCTTGTTCAATAAGAGAAACCAAAAACTTTAACGAGATACCATCAATTCCAACAGCACTCTGGTGTTTGCACTGGGCTGAAGCAGACCGGAGCTTAATGTCCTTGAATGGCGAGTCAGTGAACCCACACACAGATTGAGTCTGCAAGGGCGGAGACCCCCGAGGAAAAGACTAAACACTGGCAAAGTGTGTTTAAATACATCGGCCACTGCCTCGCCACGAAGGACATTTCGATGTCAGTCGTACACACATGCCGTTGCAATGTTCTTCTCTTGAGGGCGGAAAGCTTTTCAGGCCTGCGACACACATCTTGTTGCAGAAATAGTAGAGCGCACACGAGTATAGTACAAAGCCTTTTCTGAAAGAATAATATAGGCTGCCTCACACACAACTGCTCTATACACAAGCCAAAAGATGCTAGATGGAGAACGTCTCCATTGCCTATAAGCTCGACGCCTGTGTCTTACTGCAATCATCCACAGTCGCGTCCACCACCCTGGTTTGCATGAGTCACTGCAGGACACACCACTGCAAATAATGCTAATCAACAAATGCCAGTAAACTGAACATTAAATAAATCCGTGCGTTTGCAAGGAGGTATTGCAGTACTAGTACCAATTAGACGATGGCGTACGGCAACAATAAGGTAAGACTTTCGATGTTTACCCGAGTGGCAAAGCCACGAGGGTAATAAATCAAAAGTCTTACCGCATTTTTGCCGAACGCCATCGTCTAACATATTTGTACAACGACGAGTTGAATCTTTAATGGCGAGCCATTATTGCGATAAAGCGACAGTGTTAGTGCATTGTTGTCACAACGATTTGCATTGTTAGTAACCGAGGCATTATTGTGGTAGCATGATGATCCATTGTTCGGGAAAATGTTCTTTGCGCCAACTTTGTTTTAAAACTCAATAACTGCAATAAATACTTTGTTTATTTTAACCAATTTTAACTCTTACCTTTGGGTCTTTCTTCAGCTGCAATAAATGTATTATTTTGGAAACATCGATTCGTTTTCTATGCCTAGAATTCTTTTTTCTTATTTTAATAGTTTTTAATTTAAAGTGTGAAATAGTTTAATAATACTTTAGAAACGATTTGGGATACGTAAATATGGACAACGATTGAATTTTTACTACTAAGTAAGACCCAAATACCCAAATACCCAAATAAGAAATCCACGCTTTCGTTTTCCACGCCTAAGTAAGAAACACTTAGCCGATGTTCTCACTAGTGGTAAGACAACGGTTTCATTGTTGCAACTGTGTCTTCATGATATAAATCCACTGCTGCAACAGTGGTCCAACAATGAAAGAGTTGTACAAATAAGTAATAGTTATAGCCATACTTTTGCAACAATGGTCCGCCGATAAGTGATTTATCGTGCGCCTTTTTCGCTAACAGGTTCCTCGGACTGAAAGAAACGTCCTTGGCTGCGCCTCGGACTTTTCTTTCAGTCCTCGAAACCTGTTAGCGAAAAAGGCGCACGATAAATCACTTATCGGCGGACCATTGTTGCAAAAGTATGGCTATAAGTTTCTTATGACCATACTTTCGTTCTCTTTCGATGGCGTCAAGCAGCAATGGCTCTTTACCTAACAATGTTTACGTGCATCCTTGTTAGCTACCTAACTATTAGTGGCAAGTGTTTGTCCATTGTTGTGTTTCACAGTTCGAAGCTTCCACGATGGCGGGCAATCGCATATCACCTGATCTAGGAGTGGTGGAACTGTTTAAAGACGATGACAACTTGTGGCTTAGTCAGGAAAGCCAGCGAGTTGAGGGCGAACTTCTGAATGCAAGTAAGCGTGAAGCTCTTCGATTTAGGCAAGTACGTGCTAGTGAATTAGTTCAGCTACAAAACTCTAGGCAGAGTGTTAATACTAAACGCTCTACGTTGTGGCTAGTAAATGTGTACTCGGCTTGAACCCAGGAACATAATGCTCGTTCGGGTACAAATGATGAACAAGTACCAACCGATGTTTCCTTGATAATGACTGATCCGACGTTTTTGAATTATCGGCTGTGCTATTTTGTAGCAGGTAAATATACCACTACAAGTTCTACAAAAGTGCAAATAAACCATAAGTTTGTCGATTTACGCAAGTGAGTGCTTGTGAACTAATTCAACTATAAAATATCGGCAGTGTTTTAATACTAAACGCTCTACGTCGTGTCATTACAGGTTCTGCAAAAGTCGCACGAAATCAACTTATCAGCCAAAACATTGTTAAAAAGTCGCACGATAAGTAGTTATCGTGTGACTTTTAAACAATGCTTTTTCTGATAAGAGAGAATCGTGCTAGTTTTGAAGAGAAAGCATTGTTGCAACCGGTCTGATACGGAATATATCGTGCGCCTTTTAAACAATGAAAACGAAGAAAGTATGGTCATAAGATATACTAATCATATGAAACAAGGTTACTGCTATCTTCAAAATGGAAGGAAAGACAATAAAAAAAATGAACCCGGAAAATTACATTGGTGTTTCCGTCTCATAATTGCTGAGAAAAACAAATGGATTTCATCAATTTGGATAAAAAAAAAGAATCTGCTATCTACCCGAAAACAAAACTTGTTACGGATTTCCGCCAAGCTTTTCGGTCGTGTGAAATCGTGATATCAAACGCCAAGCTAATCCCACCGACTAAGACTTCAAACATCAAATGAAATAATTGAAAATTGCGCAGTAAGTAATTTCATATATTTCTTTTAACCTTCGAACTATTACTCGGTGGGATTAGCTTGGTGAAGGAGCTAGACGTTTGATATCAGGACTTCACGCGGCTGAAAGGCTTGGCGGAAACCCTTAAAAAGCTTTGTTTTGTGGTAGATCTAGACCCACGCTAGTGTGTCGCGCCAAGTTAGGCAACAAACATCACAACAAACATCACATCACATCAATTGTCGAGGCTGTAAACCTTTGTAGCGCGACGCCATTGCGTCAGTGTCCTATACCTTGAAGCATAGTTGGGCAGATTTCAGGTACTTGGGGAAAAATAATAATGCGGTACAAATGCTTAAATTGTGTTGAAATCGAGAGCAATGACCCACCTGACAAAAATTAACTCGTGTTTGAATGCCAGCTATGCTACTTTCAAAATATACCCCTCAATAACGTTGAAAATGTGTTACTAGCTAGCTAGTCCGCTCATCCCCATGTTAAATCCCATAGGGTGATTATTCATCGATTCCGAGATAACCGGAAGGCTTCCAGCTATGAAATTGGACGAATGAGTGCACTACAATACGAACTGCGTAGCTTTTATGGTTTGAAGCCTGGGGCGTAACAGGGATGGCGTGGGAGGGCGCGTAAGTACGAAAATATTGTTATACCATTGTTAGTATTGTCGGCATCATCTCTCATTAGAAGGCCAAAGTGCCGACAATGGGAACGTGTATACTGACGTACGTGCCTAGACACACACTAGTGTATCACAATAAATCTAAACAACGTTGTAAAGAAATTGTATTCACGTCCAATTCACGAAAAATAAACCAAGTGTAAAAACAAAGCAAAATAAACAAAGCCAAAAACTGGTAAGGAGGCCACCAAGTTGAGAGTGGTCCGGCCCTTTCAAGGAGTGATATCAACACCAAAACTAACTAAATACAACAAATTACAACAAAATTAAAACCAAACCAAAAGCCAATAAAGAGGTGACTAAGTTGAGAATGGTTCGGCCTATAGGCAAAAGCATGAGTCTATGAAAATGATGAGTTAGTAACACCTTTATACTTAGTTCACTCTAGCGTATGATCAAAAACCCCATACTGTACGGATGCGACACCTGTTGCCAGATGCCTGAAATTCGTCTCGAAACCCGAAACCAAAACTCGAAACTCTGGTCGCGCGAGCAAATCTAAGCCGGAAACACAGTTAAGTGTGGAGCTGTTTCCTTCCTTAACTGAAGCTCGCCCTTGTATCAGACACTTGAATTAGATGTTTCTACCCAAGGCCCGCTGAGATATTAGCTGCGCAGCCCTACTAATTAATTGCTAAGCCAAACAACAACAAAAAAATAGTTTGTTTATAAGTCGTCGTTACGACTTTTTTTTTCTCTGTGCGAACATGTATCTTCATTGAGCATATTCTGAAGCCAAATTCAATCTGTGATTGGCGAGAACTAATCACCTCTTTGAAAATGGGAACAATGTGAACGGCTTGAAAATGCTTTAAAAAGTCAACTGTGACTGTAAAAAGTCAACTGTGTAAAA
>JAHWFP010154449.1:61902-74883 GCA_023313725.1 Lithobius niger | reverse complement strand
CCCCCACACTTCATTAAAAAAAATGCCGCTTTTGCTACAAAAGGTGAAAGCACAGTGGAGGACCCTGTTCATTAGCAAAAATGAATACAGTTCTTGCCACACAAGGCGAGAGTCCATTGGACGCCACCCCCCTCCCCCTTCACACAAAAATAACACAATTAAATTTTCTGCACATAAAATACAACTTTCACGGATCTAGAGAGGAACAACTTTCAAAAAACACATAAAAGCTCTTTTTTTCTGAAAAAAATGTAATTGGGGCCAGTGAGGGGGGGGGGGACTAAAGTTGCTGGGCCCGGAGGCGTATGCCTCATTCTAGTTACCCCACTGCAGACTTGACAGCTCCTTAACCATATATGGGATCAATTCAGGTTGTTCTGGGTAATCTTCCCGTCCTGAAATAATAGGAGATTACTTAGGCGTTCGTAGCTCTCCTTACTTTTGCTTTTCGCCTTCAAAATCAAATACGTTGAAAATGCTCCAAATTGAGCTAATTTAGTCACACATCGTCGCTTGCAAAACCACGTAACTGCAGTTTTCATGATTTTTGTTTTGTGGCATAAAAAACCTTGTATCGGTCAACCAATCAAAAGTGTGCTATTGGTCACGTGTTAAAACCTCGTAAATGATTGCTCAACAATTTGACACGCAAAACCTCCTAACTACACTTTCTACCTCCAATGCCTGTGATGGTGGTTGTTCTCTTAATAATTCTCTTTGTAGCAAAAGGAAATTCAATTTAAAACCTTTGAATTACTTTTAACTGTTTAAAGCATGCGTTCCTCTAAAGTTTATTCCCAAAATCATTTAGTTTTTCGTGAAATAACAGTAGCTAAATCCCGTTTTTGCCTTTTTGTTAATGTAAAACCTCGTAAGTAATAAAGCGTTTTTTGCAGCTCCTCTAAAATTTGCAAAATGCCACTTACGTGGTTTTGCAGTATAAGCAGTTATGCTGTTTCATTTGACTCTACCCCGAGACCCCTAGCCATGTTGCTGAAAGGCTTTTTTTTTAAAAAATCCCATCACGGTTGGGTCGATTTCGCGTGTTCTTGGTTCACAGTCCTTGAAGACTAGGGTATGCTTTGCCCGCTGTGTTCGAGTTCCCAGGGAACAACCGAAGCTCGTGTTTCGCGTGTGGACTTATAGTGTCCGCGGCCTATCTTGAGTTCGCTGCAGAAGGAACACAGATAATCAATTGTGCGTTTTTAGTAGCAGAGTGCCTTGCTGATATCCAAGATGGTACAAAAAGAATGGCGGCCGTCGACTTGCAGGACTCAAGATACGCCGCGCACACAGATAGCTATTTTGTTCTGGGGAAGGGGAGGGGGGAGGTCGCTAACGGAAATTCGTTTTGAAAATCAACACTGATCGCATATTTCCTTATAGCAGCCTTCTTATGAATTTTGTTTTTACTGTTACAGGAATTCTATGTCTTTAAGCTACCAGACATTAAAAAAAGAAAGTGGCTGAAAAAAATATATCTCACAGCCTTCTGCATCCGTCTCTGCCTATTATGAATCTTTTGACGGGAGATTCTCGGCCAAGGGGTGATTTTAGAAATCATGACTTCGTTTTTTGACGCTCTTCCAGCCGAAGCCATGGCGCCAAGGATGGACCATTTTACTAGGTAATTCCAGTCGGAAATTCCTAGCAACTTTTACATGCCACAAACGACATGAGCACGAGGCATTGAAGGCCCTTCTCTTCCCACAAATGCCAGAAGTGGCTGAGGTGAGGTGAGGACCTCTGGGATAAGAGACGATCGTATTAACCACCAGGCCAGCCTGCTCCATAAGAAATTATGATTGTTGAAAGCACCTTAGAGCCACTATATCCCTATTTCGCCCACCCTCCGCTCTACATGGCTTGAAAAATCCCTCTTCCACCAACCCTGAAAGCCACTTTAGTTACTAGGGGTGCAGGAAATATCTACACGCCTACAAATGTCATGGGGAAAAAAATGAAGGCGAAAACTAATACCTCATACCAAAATAACACTATCGAACACGAAATGAAGTCTAGAAGTTTCGTTTCGATAGGCGACAAATACATTTCGTGTAGCTTTAAATATAGACTTTTCACACTCACGAATTTTGGCGCGTCTTCCGAAATTTTAAACTGTACCACGACGTTTTAGCTCTTGTACTCGTACCCCCAACTACCCCCAGCAATTCCGTGATAAACAACGATTGGCCCATCAGTGCAGTGCCGGAGCAAGAGGGGGGCCGAAGCGGGCGGCTGCCCCTGGCACAGAATGAGGAAAATGGCAACAAATACTTAGTGTTCTGCTCGGTTATTTGGGACTTGTTCACAAGAAAAATGTTAAAACACTAAAAAAAATGGAATCTGCCACAAATTTTGGACTTCACACAGCCGCCATATTGGAAAATCATCCAATATGGTGGCTGTACGCAGTCCACAATTTATGTCAGCTCCCTCACAACTTATTTTTTTTTAATGTTTTAACACTTTTATTGTGAACAAGACCTAAATTACGTGCCGAAAATTAACTATTTTTGCCCATTCATGTTCTTGTTAGTTTTCTTATCAGTCAGCTGAGGGTACCTCTATCATAAACTATATAAATAAAACTGTAATCCTTCAAATGTAGACGAATATTTTTGTCCCATGCCTACCTTACCACTCCCCTTCATGTCAGATTCGTGTTGTTTTTTTTGTTTTTTTTTCAGTGTGTTGGCATTATCTCTCTGGGTTCACGATGCCACAGTGTGAACACGATGTAAAAGTGGGCAATTTAATTTTTACGTCAAAGATCCCCAAATAGAATCATTGATTCCAACAAAACATCGGGTATCGATTCACGATATCGGCCTCGGTTTCTGGTCCATCCACGAAAACCGGTTATCAGTAAATTCCTATATGTCACTGCACTTAAAGCTGAGTGGAAAAGCAACAACGAAGAAAGTCTCACGAATGTATGTCTTCAGGGGAGAAAAGAAACGAAGAAGTGTTAAGTGTGTTTGATGTTAAAGATGGGCGGGGTGCGATAAAATAAGCCGCAACTTAAGCCAGAGAGAGTTGAATGTGTGCCAGTTGTGTTAACATGGAAATGTCTTCATGCTCCAAGTCAGTTACTTTGAAAAGGAGGCCACCAGGCGATGAGAAAGGTTACGTCGATGCCACCGAAACAAAACGGCTTCATCAGGAACGTTGATTTATCCTAAAGCAGCACACAATTCAGGCATTTTTAATTCTAGAGAATTCATAACAACTAGAGGAAGCCCGGTCATGAATTAAGTTTACGGACACATTTCCCGGGACCTTTTTCCGGCACTCTTCCCGACGACTTGTCAGATTGATCGACCACTCATGCCTGCCGCCTCTTTCAATGCAGGTAGAATGGGAGAGCGCATTTTCAATGCGGGCGCGACGAGGGGAGAAGTGATTTTTCGGCCCGACGACTTGTCAGATTGAACCTTTATTGAGTTGATCGACCACTCATGCCTGCCTCCTGTTTCCATGCAGGTAGAGTGGGAGAGTGCATTTTCAGTGCGGGCACGAGGAGGGGAGAAGTGGTTTTCCTTTTAGCTTTCCCTTTTCCCTTTAGCCTTCCTTTTAGCCGGCCTCCAGGATTATTATATAGATTGCAGTTGGAAGAGAAGGGAGAAAATTCTTACCCCTCAAAAAAAAGTTTTATGTATCTTTTACTAGACTTAACAGGCATTAACCCTTTCGTGCATGACGCCCTCGAACAAGGACAGCTAGACGGGAGAAAAACATGAAAAAGTAAGTCCCCACGCACACCGCAAGCTTTGTAAAGGGTCCCCAGGGACAACGAACAAAGCGAACAGCAACAGTCCACTGGCCATTCCTCGTCCATAACCATGTGAATGCTGGTTCGAATCCCACAACTGACATAACTATCTAAAAAAAAAAATAACTCCAGACATAAATAACACATGTACGAAAGGGTTAAAAACAATTTCCCCATTAAAATGCCCGCGTTACTCTTTTACCCTCCCCACCCCCACGCACACAATATAGGTGTATGGATCTATTCATAGTGCTAGACCTACTGTTGTTGGCCAAGCAAGACAGCTTATGAGGTGAATACCCGTTTCAACGAATTTCCATCAGTCTCTTTACTTTCGGAGAAACGGGAATTCCCCTTTCGCCGACTTTTAAGTACGGCTTAATTTTCGGTGAAATGGGAAAATTTGTCGGTGACACGGGTTAACAACAGCCTGGGAAGTATTTATTATGAAATTAGTCTAACGCTTTCGATGATACCATTCGTTAAGTCTTTATGATGGACTTATAATATCTGAAGGTATTATCTCATTGACATTCGGTAAGCCTGGACGATCAGGTAATCAATGATATTGTATTATATTATGTCAATGATACTACCCAGTATCAATGATACTATCCGGTATTATCATGGACTTAAATACGCTACCACACTTGTGATGGACATTCGGTAAGCCTGGACATTCGGTAAGCAATGATACTGTTCGGTATTATCTCAATGATACTACTCATTATTATCATGGACTTTAGTATCCCACTACTTGTGATGGACATTCGATAAGCCCGGACATTCGGTAAGCCACGATACCGTGCGGTATTATCTCAATGATACTACTCGTATTATCGTGGACATCACACTACGTGGTATCGCAGTTCCATGGTATTATGTCAATGATGTTATTCGTGGGTATTATCTCAGTAATATTACTCGGGAAGGCCTTTGGAATGTTAGAATCATTATGGCCTTAGTTATCCCTTACTATGGACTGTATTATAGCTGTGATATTATTCGGTAAGTCTTTAATATGAACATATTACCTCAATGACATTATTCAGTAAGCCCTTCCTATACTAAGTAACACAGCATCCACCGTCCAGTTTCAGTTACGAAAATCGCGGCGAATAGTTTTGTTCCATTTTTAATTTACCGCTATTTTCTTTATATTGCTCGAAGATTCTGCGATGCTGAATCTAGGAGTGGAAAAGGTGAAAAGGCGCCTTTAAGTTACGCCATTCCTTCGTAGCTCGTGGAATTTTAAAATCAACCCTGCTCCTTCTAGGCGACAAAGCCACAAGCAACGCGCACAGAAAATAGACCTGTCACACAACTACAACTTCATTCATTCTTCCAATTTCATTGTACGGAGACGCTGCTTCTTACGTAGTAGTAATCGATCTCTTGGATATAGGCCTAACGATGATCATCACCGTGCGCACCACTGATCTGCCAATTACGTCTGGACAATACGAGCGTTGTTGAGAGTCATTCGCTCGCGATTTGTCAGCTCAATGAACGTGATGATGAGGGCGGCATTGTTCCACTTGAGTGAGCAGAGTGTAGCGGAATCGTCCTCACTCAAGCAGGAAAATGACTAGAAAAAGAAGCCTAACCTTTTCTTGTTCAGAAAAGAAAATAAGGTCTAGTTTTAGGTAGCAGTGTCATGGTGGTACCATCCAGTCCTTGACTTGACAATGACACGCATCTCACGTGTTACCTTGTCCTTGCTCGGCATGCTGTTATGCCTCCTGACAAACCAGGTCCATTGATCTTTTTAAAGACGTCAAGGTTGAAGATACACACCCTGATCGATTACTTAATCCTGGGATCAAATGAACAGCCTACTATGGACGTGAAATGACGTGAGGAACGTTGCAACAGAAAGTCTTTGCTCAAAACCCTTTTTAAAAAATTCGCACACCTCTTCTTCCGCACAACTTTTGTATAAATTCACAATTTTTCGGAACCATTGGCAATTTTGTCAGATTTCTTTTATTGCATTTTTGCATATTTTGGCGTACATATTTTTTCTACTCAAATCACATGGGCTTGCCGCCCTTCGCTCGCGTCGCGTGAATACAAACTCTATGCATGTAGGGCAGTGAGACAACGTAGTATTATTGTGTATAACTCTATGCTGGAGCCAGTAACTGGGATAGCTGCAAGGATCACTGGAGGGGGAAAAGAAGGGCGTCTTACTGAAGCCAATGCTGTTAGAGCGGATTTCTTAGACCTATAACGCGCGATTTCTGTCGATTTGTTGGCAGTTGCTGACATTTTTAAGCAAGTGGAATCTTTTCTTTTCCGATTACAACCTAGAAGCATAACGGACTGGAGAACACAACGTTTTTTAAGCCTATGAAATCTGCTCTCAAAGCACTGCGTTGACTATAAGTGCCGTTGTTTAACCCTCCATTTTAATCTAGTGCCCCTTGCAGCTATCTCTCTTGTAGCCAATATGACGTCACATGAAGCTGCTCTATATAATGAAACAATTGAGCGTTATTGAATTTTGCTCTTCCGCGCTATTACCATCAATGGAACTCGCACCGCACGTCTATATTGGATAACTTGTTGTCTCACGTTCGAAGTCATTATTTTGTACTCGTACATTGTCCAGAACGGCCTGAGAAGTGTTTTAGTGTTCTAGTGCTTATTTTGTAGCCGTTTATTGTATTAGTGGTGCTGCATGGTAGCCACTTGTGGTTGTAGCTGGGTAAATAAATAAATCAATCAAAGCGTTTTAGCATCGAGGTAAAAACTCCGGTCATTACCGGAAGTTGACTGGGACAGCAAAAAAACCGAAAAGCTACTCAACTCCATCTGGACAACCTAGTGGTACAAAGAATGACTTAGAACGTGAGATATGCTCACAATAAAGGCGTTCAGCGCGAGTTCCAGTGATTATAAGAAAAAAAAAAGGATTGCTCTACGGTAAGGCTTCTGATTGGTTTCACCCCTTTCATGATATCAAGAATTTATAGTGTCGGGGAGGAGAATTTGTGACTGAGACCCATACTTAAAACGTCTTAGATACATTCACATTAGTTCAGTCTTAGTTTATAGAGGTCGCCACGTGTTTTATGTGGGAATTTCTACTCAGTTTCTAGCTTAAAATTTAACTAAACTAAACGAAACCAGCTTGAATTTAACTATCATTTAGCCTAGCTTAAGTTTGTTGTAATTTAGTTTACCTTAGATTTGGGGTAAAAAATGAGCAAAAATTACCAGATGGAACACGTGGCGCCCTCTGAAAACTCGGCCTGAACTAATGGGGAGGGACGAATCTAACGTGTTTTAATAGGGACTTTTTAGAGTTACAAATTCTCCTCCCAAACCCTATAAATTCTTGATGATATGTATAGAATCTGTATCCACGCGGCGCGCGAGCGACGGACGGCAAGCCCCTGTAGACTCAAACCTACCTCGTCAGAACAAAACGGTTCAGAATAGCATTGTTGTAGACTATAGTTTTAAATATTGTTTTAAACCCTACTGTACCACAGAAAACGCCGTTTATGTACTAAGTAGCGCTGTAGTCTTAAAAGGACATACCTTCTTACTAATTTCGAGCATCCTGTGCAAAATAGCTTTTGCGACATTTACATAGGTTAAACCATGCGCAGTGGCTGTTTGCCATGACGTCACCATGAGTTAACCAATGACGAACGAGAACAACGGCTGTTTGGCCGTCTGATTGGACTAGCCCAGACACGTGATATGCACGTCACAGCAAACAGCCATGGCGCGTGGTATAGAGTGAATGTAGCAATCCCGTTTCTTGCGAGGGGAAAAATAAGAAAATGAATGCCTTTGCAACATTTACTCACGTCGGAACTGATGTTGCAAACCTGAGCCATACAGGAAAGCCAACCGGGAGGAATGTACCTTTAAGTTATGCGTTCAGATAGATCGACAAAGCGGAGATATTACGCGTCTGGACGCTGAACGATACCTTTGACGATGAAAAATTCTTAGATCCGAATTTTCTTTTTTTATGGTACATTTTAGAAGCCTTAAAAATGGAGAAATTTTCAATTTCGGAGTCGTTTTATACTGTTTTTAATTTTACAAAGTAAACAGAAAAAAGAAAAAAAAAAGAAAAAAAAAACCATGCACTACAATTATTAGGAATTTTGGCCGAGCGAGCGAAGCAAGAGAAGTCCAATACTCGACTGAGTTTGGCTTTAGTGTGTAAGTGTTAGTGAGTTTGTCTGATTTGGGACGCGGTATCACTCGCAGTTTTGTTCTGATTTGTTGGTATTTGCAAGACAAAGTAACTTTGGGGCTTGTCATGAACATTCTCGGAATTAGAGATAGAGCAGTGGGCAGAAATCATATAAGTCCATGGAGCACTGGGCGGAAATCATATAAGTCCATGGAGCACAGGGAGGAAGTCATATAAATCCATGGAGCACTGGGCAGAAATCATATAACTTCATGGAGCACTGGGCTTAATTGAAAACTGGGCTGAAATCATACAATTAAAAATGTCTATTAGCATCTCTAGCTCGGCCGAGTAGTCGTGATCGCAGAACGATCATTCAATTATTTAGTACGCGTATTTTTATTTTCGTCGTAATTTAAACATGAATTTTCTTCGAATTATTCACTTTTTCGCGTAGCCCGTCATTTTCCACCGTCTGCACATGCAGCTTTTTGGGCGTGGTTCACACGGTGTAAATCACAATTTTTTTTCCACCCCTTCTGTTAATTTACAACAGAAACGAGAAATGCAATGCGCTTCACAGATTGGTGCACACTTTTACTTCGATGTTAACGAAGGGCAGCAAAAATCTGGCACTAATTAAATCTTGCGAAAGCAGGAAGCTGCTACATTTTCATTTTTTTTTCACCTTTATAATTTTTTTATTTTTATTTCAAAGGCCAGGCATTCCAGAGCGGAGATACACAGACTATCTCAATTTTTATTGATCCATTTATATCGCGTAAAAGCGCTGGAGCAAAGGATTTATCGCCAATAATGATACTCAAGACTTATTAAGGCTCCTCGAAACAAACCCGGTAGTAGACTGGATATCAAAAGCCAAAAAGAATATCGAATATCTCGCTTCTCTAGACTTTACGAACCAACAGAATTACGTCGGTCAGCATCAAATCTTTCTTTGACGTTGCTTTACAACTTTAAAGCTGAAAGGCCAGGTCATTAAGGGCGCGTTTATACGAAACGGCTCGCTTTTGCATTTTAGCAGCTAGAATTTACTCGCGATGGCAAAGATGTCGTTACCATGGTAACAACGCTATGTGGATCAGCTAAATCCGAAATCGTTTGAGCAAATACTTGCAGTCTTATAATCCGTGACTATAGAGCAGTGACATTTGCCGCCATATTGGCACCAGTATGGGTTTTGGAGGGCATAACTACAAGGTGCACTACATAAAAATAGAGTAAAAAACAACGGAAGACCGGATTTCTTAGGCTTAAAATTACGTTGATTTCTCCAGAGTGGTCTAAGAAATCACTCTTCACAGCATCGGCTTCAGTATGACGCCCTTCTGTTTCTCTCTGCAGTGCCCCTTGCAGCTAACCCATTAAGGCTCCACCATAGAGTTATATACCATAATACTACGTCGTGTCACTGCTCTATAAGATAAAGAATTCCTCCTGACGAAACATTTCTCATTTGCTTCTGAACTCGCATTATTGGCTGTGTTTACTCCAAGCCGGCAGAGCTAAAACCGCCGCCATGTTGGAATTTCAGAAGATTTCTAGCTTCTAGCTGCGAGCATGCAGAGGCGAGTCATTGCATAAACCCGCCCTTACGCAACGAGAGCTTCTCGCTCGCCGAACGCTATTTGCTAGCCAACCGTTATTTATTTACGATTGGTTTCCCGTTTCTACTAAATGAATGCGGTAATAGATAACAAATTAAATGTAATATAAATAACAACACGGATAAAGAACAAAGTGCAACAGTAATTTTAAACATTGCTACAGCACTGTTGTCGTTTCATGCTACTTCCAAAATTTGCTATGTTCGTTCGAAGAACAGCTTCTAGCTGTGATCAAACGACGGTTATAAATAGCTACTCGCAGCGAGAATTCAAAATCCAACATGGCGTCCATTTCGGGGTAATCGAATCGATGACAAAAAATCGAATGTCGGCAATCAGAAATCAGTCCGTCGTCTTAAGCTGCAGTAAAAATTGTTTTCTTGTTCCCATCAATCGACGCTGTCGTGTTGCACGCATCGTACATCGTGTCGTGAGGCACCAAAAGATTTGCGTCCGCGTTGTTGCCATGGTTACTACGTATAGACAACTCGAACGCCGCATTTTCCGGTGAAGGCGAGAAGCAGCCAGCAGATTTACTATTAACCACGTAAAAGCTAGTGAGCGAGAAAATTGTCGTTGCTTAAACGCGCCCTTACATTTGTTGGCCGAGCAAGAGATGCGTGCGAGGTCGATTACTCAACTGAATTTGGATTTTGAGTTCCTACTGTTTGGTCGGGAATAACATTCACAAATTTGTTGTAATTTAATCAGAATTTCAAGAATTTCATGAGTTCAAAGATGAAATTCCTACCGAATTTTTTCCGGATGGATAAACGGAAAGTTTTCCGCTGGATGAATAAACAGTTTTTTTAGTGGTGGCTCTGATGGAGCACGATATATAAAGGCTAGTGACCCCGAAACCTACATGAACAACACAAAACCATTCGCCATAATACGTATAGTAGTTAGTGTTCTTTTGGTGTGAAGAATGCAGAAAATAATTATAAATGGCAATAAAAACACTATTACTGCTGATTTCACAAGTTTTGAAACAACGCCGTGTCGGTTTGATCACTAATACACAAAATATGCCGCCTGGCGGCAAGCAGTGACGGCGTCAGGACTGAATTGTTTGGGGGGGGGGGGGCGACAGAGGGCACATCTGGAAACAGAGTGGGCCAAGGATTTTTTTTCAAGGCAACCACATTAGGCACTTTTATTCCGTTTAATCCAACCAGAACGTAACCTCAGCTTCAATGTAGTACAATTTATTTGTAAAATACGCCCCATAAACACACAAAAAAAATTAGACTACACATATAATGCCAAGTTGCTAAAAAAAAATATATATAAATAAAATGTAAATAAAAAATAAAAGCTATGTTTATTAATTTGATTTCAAGTTTAGCTTCAAGATTTTATTATTATTTTGTTTTCTGGTGGTGACCTAAGTGTTGAGGTTTGGGGAGGGCCGGCAAGGGGGGGGGGGGGGTGTGTGTGAAATATTTGGGGAGATCACCCTGGCCCACCCCTGGCGCCATCACTGGTAGCAAGGTATCCAGAAGCGCTCATAGAAATCGGTGTTGGCTCGATGGTGCTTATAAAAACGGACGTGATACCCAAATTCTATACCTCCGGTTTCATATCAACCAAAACTTATTGCATAACCCTTGAATTAAGATCGCAGCAGTTGAGTTATCTCAAAACTGGTGGAGAAGTGGGCACATCGATAAAGGCGCTACGTTAGTGAGCTGGTGGACGGATTGGGTTGCCAGTTCGAATCCGGGTCATGCCCCACCGACGAATCGTAAGTGCTTAAAAGTGGCTGACTGTGTTTCTTGTATCTTCACAAGGACAGTCTTTAATGCAGACTGTTAGTTTCGTTTACCCTTGTATTTATTTGAATCCCTATAATTGGTAGTTGGTGTTATTTAAAAAAGAAATTTAACCAGTAAATCTAAAATCATTAAAATCATGATGTGCGCGCGTGTTTGCGTGCGTGTACCTCTTCTCCTCTTGAAGCAAGGCACCTACAAAGTTGGGTGTAGGACCAAATGAAAGATAATTAAATTGTGCTTCCGTTAGGCCTATTTTTTTGTCGCTGTGACTTGATTTGATGACTCTCAAATACGCGTAAAGCGTGCAAAAATAATGTCAAGTTTTTTTTTGTTTTTTTTCACCCTAAAGACGTTTGTTCATGACGTCATAGTTTCTTCATGATACAAAGTTACATACATGCCTGAACCAACTTTGACCTTCAAAAGTAAACTTTGCCTGATAAAAGCTACTACGTCATGTTTTGCATCCGTACGAAGTAACAGAAATACGACGCACCGTCATAGGCACGGATCTCCAAATCAGAGGAAATCAAACACGGATCTCAAAATCAGGAGGAAATCAAACACGGAGCTCCAAATCAGGAGGAAATCAAACACGGATCTCAAAATCAGGAGGAAATCAAACACGGATCTCAAAATCAGGAGAAAATCAAACACGGATCTCAAAATCAGGAGGAAATCAAAATTCACTTTGTTTTCGCGGCAGCCATTGTTGACACGTCTTATGAACATTGAGACTGCAGTTAAAAGTATGAATTTGGGGGCGAAATTCAGGCGCGCTGAGGTATGTGATGGACGAACTGCGAGTAATAATTGCAATTTAATTAATTGGCGTCGAAATAATCAGTACATCGAGTTTGTGATGCTCTTGGAGTCAACGAAATTACATGAACCATGGATCGACGCCAGTGGAGTGAGCAAAGCGTAAGATATGTGGATAGTTGTAAATAAAAGAAAGTCAGCGCAAATTCCATACCTTTTTGTTTCTTTCCCTTTTTTCGAAAGCAAAGAAATAAAAACCCGTAAAATCAAATTTATGCGTTAATGTTAACGCAGCGGAACAAGGAACAAACCCACACACAAAATCGTGAACAACCTTAAAAAAATTTGAACGCGTACATAAAAAAAAATAATAATGGGCGCAGCTAAAGTCGTTAAAATGAGGAGGGGGGGGGAAAAAAAAACTCCAGAGAATACAAACAAACAGATGGGCAAAAAAAAATAGTTGAAATTTTAAATCGTTTCAATTCCAGTAGCAAGAATTATTCTCATCAAATCTGACAGCAATTTATTTTTTGTCTCCCGTTATTAAACGACTCTCGGAGCAATTTTGCCGTCAAAATACTGACACACCGCCGCATGAATTATTCCCAACGAAGCTTCGGCTGTCACTGCCTGCACCACGTGACCAGTTTTAAACATTTTACTCTCATAAAATTGAAAACATAGGGCACGGAGTATTGAGGAATGACAGAAAAAAACTTTTTAGCAAAAAGAAAAAAAAGCGGTACTAGAGGAAGGAACAGTCACGGAAAGAGGATTTCTTCTCCTGCCCCACTAAAAGAATGTTTTTTTTAATTACTGTCTGAGAAAACCTTAAAGGGACTCGCCTCCTTCCGTTTAATCACCCCCCCCCCC
>JAHWFP010154449.1:6599-46902 GCA_023313725.1 Lithobius niger | reverse complement strand
CCTTGGACGTGATCCCTCATTAACCCGTTCGGTTGTTTCGTGCCACCGAGTCCAAAGCCCGCCCCCGTTATGACGTAGAAGCATTGACCTTAAAACAGGGGAAGAAAGGAAGAGGCGAGGTAGAGCTGTTTCGGTTTCTACTTTCTTTTTTTTTTTACTGAAATCGATTCCAGAATTCCGAAATTTACGACGTATTTTTGGAATTAATTACCAAACATAACGATCGATATTTGCCAGCGTAATTAGGAACAACAGAGGACAGTAACGGCTGTCACTAGGAAAAAATGAATGAAACACACAATAGACAATACGCAATGGTATTTGAAACATGCGCACAGCCAACTAGCCCAGTTACCGAGCTTCAAAAAATATCGTTACCTTAATGACATTCGTGCATTCGTGCACCTTAAAGACAACGTGCACACTCATCACCTATTTTTCAACAGCCAGATATTCTGCCAGTCCACCATTTTTGTTTATCAAGTAGGCTAGTAATTTACTTACTAGGAGTGAAGCCATACGAGGAGTGACTCGAAAAATTGCGTCATTTAATTTTTGTTGCGGTGTCTTACACGCCACACGCGGGCAAGATTGGTGGAACGATAGTATACAGTAAGGTTGGTCACTCCCAGCTCATTACGTGACGTCACAGAAGGCACGCCGCACACTGGAGCATTTCCGGTTTGACTTGTGCGCATGTGCGTAAGCTGTTGCGCTGTTAGTATAGAAACTTTGCACAAGTACATTTATTCCTTGATAGCAAGTTCTACAGCAGCGTACCAAACATTTAAAAGAAATACATGACACCTTACTACCACCAGGAACGTGCACACAGGGAAGGGGGCTTAAGCGCCTGCCCTCACGGCAGAGTGCCCTATTAAAAAAGAAAATGTCTGACATTACGCAGGAGCTGTCGTGGAAAAAAGCCCAAAAAAGGGATAAAAATTAGTTGGGTACGAAAGTGTTGCAAAGAGGGGCAGAAAAAGGTAAAATGAGGTAAAAACACACCTAAAAAAATAAGTCGCCCCTACTCTTCCGGGGGCCTGTGCACGTCCCTGCTTACTACCTTTGTTTGAATCAATTTTAAAGAAATTGTAGACATCTACAGTTTCCAAAAATTCTTATTTAACGGGCTGCTGGGCCTTAGTACCGACTCTCTATATTTGTCCAAATTGTACGCTAAACTTTGTCTTTCGTGATCAGTACGCCTTACTTCTTCAGTTCAAAAACTACAACTTCCCATTTGCATTATTATCATGATTGTACTTTACTGTTTTTAGTTCTATAATTCGTTTTGCTTCCATTATTGAGCTTGTACTGACTTTTTTTGTACAGTTTTTAATTTTTTTTACGGTGTCTTACACGCCATACGCGGGCAAGATAACGATAGTATACAGTAATGTTGGTCACTCCCAGCTTATTACGTGACGTCACAGGAGGAACGCATACTGGAGCATTTCCGGTTTGGCTTGTGCGCATGTGCGTAAGCTATTGAGCTGTATTGTGACGTCAGCGGAGGCAGCAAAATCCGCAGCCAATGGGAAAACAATATGCAAAAAGCTCGGAATAGACCCCCCTGCACGCGGGCATAAGGTCTTGTTCGATGTAGGCATACGCTGCATTGTTGTCTGTTGTTGTAGAATAAACGCCTTAGGGCCTTAGGGCTTCGGGCAGATGACCAGGAGTGGTTAACGCTCGTTAAACCCTTTAACCCTTTAACCCTTTAGAATAAACGCCCTAACTCATTTTAAACGTGTGTACATCGGTAAGACCGGATATTAGAAAGGCTACAGTTCAACTCTCCCTTTCCATCCTCACATTCGTTTCCTGAAACAGACAATTATTTAAACTGCACTTTAAAACAAGCAGCTAAAGCGACTACCTACGGTCGCAACCGGTCTGCTGTACATTTCTCCAACTTGCCGCCACTTTTTCAACGAAAATGTTGAGGCACACACCTCATACGCACTGCAAAAGAAACCTTTATTATACATAATGTAAAACTAGTAACCACCACCATTGCCGGTTAAAAATGTGTCAGCTTTTAGGCCTAATCTTTACCTGCCGCTTTAATTTCGAAAGTAGCAGCTAACGGAGAACTGGGTTCGAGAGTAAGCCTATTCATTCATGCACCACGGTGTCGAGACTTTTAAATAAAGCTACTGTGTGCGTTAACGAAACAACAGTTGTTCACACATCATCTTCTCTATTAACAATGAATAATAATTTTGAAGCGACAATGGGTCGTTACAATATGACGTCATGTAGACCTCGGGGTCGATAGAGTTCACAAATGACGTCATCAGAGCAACTTCGCCGGAATGGCATAGGTTCAACGTTTGAAGTCCGGAATTAAACTCACAACACTTTGGTAATCTGATTCACTCACAATAATTTGTTTCCAAGTTTTTCAATTTATGAAAGAATCATAGCAAAATTACGATTCTGGTACAGCACGTCCTCTAATAAAACTTTCGTCAGCTCGAAAATGAAACTTCAGATAAGTAGAGAGGGAGATCTTAGCTGGCCTTCAGAATGTTATTGTGCCAATACTTTTCAATGTCCCCTCTAGCTACCCACCCCTCCACTTTTGGGAGGAGACCATTATGAGACCCCACCCAAGAGCCTACAGCAAGGGTCACCGCAAACGACACCCCTACCTCACAATGACCTTGGCTCCATCTATTATCTTGTCTTGGTCATGTCCCTTTCAAAATTATTAATTAATAGGTTTTAAAACAGTCAGCAACGACCAGAACCATTGAAAGAAACTTAAGACGATTATTGTGTGCGCGGCGTATCTTGAGTCCTTGAAGTATTTTATGAGCGGCTACGCCATTGTTTTTGTAACCATCTTGGATATCAGCAAGGCACTCTGCTACTAAAAACGTACAATCGATTATCTGTGTTCCTTCTGCAGCGAACTCAAGATAGGCCGCGGACACTATAGTACTTATGTGGTATTTTTTAAAACTTCTCAACGCACAAAGAACAACAACAACCGTTGCAGACAGAATTTTACGCAATTTAAACAAAGAAGTGGAAATTCATTCGATACGGCTTTGGCCCAACACGACGTTGAACCCAAACGGCAATTTAAGTCAACTGTATCATTTTTCAAATGTTGTTATCCTTGCCATTTCTTATTTTCATGATAATCCTTTAAAACACACGCATACAGCTTAGGTGATTTAAAATTTTGCCGATCCCATGCCTAGTCGTAATAGTACCAGGAGTAGGATAAAGAAGAAGCCGACGAACGGAGTGTAGACATTTAAAAGTTCCTGATAGCACAGGACCTTTGTAGGTTGTAGCGCGCGTCGCATGGATACTGATTGAACAAAATGAAAGAGGCGATACCAAAACCGTATTCGTAGAACAACTCCGTACTTAGATTGAGCGTTAAAATTAAACCAGGTGAAGCCCGTGTCGTGTTTGGTGTACCGTTTGCAACATTGGGACTGTTTTCTTTCTCATGTGTTTGTTGCAGAAGGCGTGTATCCCGTCTATGTATTTTTACGCACGCTCGCTATAACAAACGCTCGTTCGCTTCACTCACTCAATCAGCGCCTCCCCTGCCCCGGACTACATGCACTTACATGTAAAGATTTCCAGGAGAAATATAGAAATACACCTTTGTACATTAAAGTCCAAACCTTTAGGCCGCTTGCTTTGTAATTTTTTTTCTGGGAGAGGCAGAAGTAACAGCGTTTTCGACGTTGAACCGAGTTCCACCAATCCTTTTATTTTAATCATCCACAACGACAGAACCTTTATCAAGCGATTAATGTCTCATTCGGCGTGATGTGGCTTGTTCCAGCATCGTCCAGCACGGCCCTGACCCGTCCCCAGACTCTGACCAGAAACTAAATAGCGTTTTCAATATTTAACCGAGTTTCACGAATCCTTTAATTTTAATTGTGCACAACGATTGAGCCCTTAGCATTATTTTAAGTTGCATATACCTGAAGCAACCTATACCTTGTTTAGGCGAGTTTAGGCACCTTGTGCTTTATTGTGGTCTGTACGGGGTAGAATAAGTTTGATAGTTAAGTAGTTTAGAGTGAGCGTGTAGCGTCCAGGCTTGTAAGCTCAATAAAGAAAATGTACCTGAAGCATTGTTTTATCCATTAAAGCGAAGTTTTCAGTTTATTGCTATGAATCATTATATTTACAATCCTCGAATAGCCTCAGTATTAGAAGAGATTGTTGCAAGTAGTCACCAGCCAGTCCGCAGCGGGCGTATGGGGGATTCGTGGGGGGGGGGGGGGCATTGTCCAACACTGGCTGTACTAAAACTAGTTTTTATTAATGCAGGTATTTCACTATTACGCGATATGACGATCACTAGAATTCGCACTGAACGTCTTCATTGATAACTTATCAATGTTAACAACATTGTTGACGACGTTTGAAGTCATCATTTGTACCACTATTTTGTCCAGTGTGATGTAAGCTTTTTAGCCTAAACTCGAGGTAAATCCACGACCATTACGTTCCTGCTGAAAGATAGACAGGGTGATAGCAACAGCGGCTTCTCGAATCACTCTGTACAACGCACTAGTACAAAATAATAACTTCGAATGTGAGACAAGTTATCAACACAGACGTTCAGTGTGAGTTCCAGTGATCGTCATAGTACGTGAGAGAAAAATTTAATAATAACGCTCAATCCAGGTACGAAATTGTTCTCCGAAAGCCGTTTGATTTCGACCCTTTCATTCTAGAAGTATCAGAGCGGCACGCCCTGCAGCGGGGAGTACCGAATGTGCGAATATTTGAATATTTATTGCTAAAATTGTAGTGTGTGTATAACCACAATGTCTCACGTCATTCATGAGTAGTGCTATATGACCACTGTAGCACCACGGATGCGTAGTTAAACCATCCCTAGGCCCTATTAATATGTAATAGCCTTAACTACTAGTCACCTGTCAATAATCAGCTGAGACTCTTGTATATATACGCTTGTCGTATGAATATACTGTCTCTTCCCTTGTTAATCATGTGAATCAATATATAGTGTTAAGTAGGCTAACTCGGTCACTCAGGCCTATTGATAGTGCTAAATGTTAAATAAATAATAAACACGGCTTGCCAATGACGGTACAAAACCATGGCTTATCTCATCACTTTAGCACGTAAATACGGTGTAAAACTAACACGCCGATCATTTCAAAATTATGGGACTTCTCACAGCGATTATAGGTGCTTCTCCATTGGAAACATGTGGGTTCGCTTTTGAAAGGTATTTTTGGATCTTGCCACTCACATTCCTCAAACTTGCTTACTTGCCTTTCAGACAGTTACTCACTTTGTACGCGTAGCCATTATTCTATGTGGTGGGGGGGGGAGTTGGTGATGAGGGCTATTCACCTTGGAACACCCCCGTCCCAGGTTTATCGGCATTGAAATATCTTTCCCCCCTCAACCACCCACTCGCCCACCATGTCTTTCGTCCCCACCCCCACCCCCCAATCGACATTGACACAGTCCCCAGATGGTGCCCCTATACCTGTGTCACTCAACAGCTGATGGGACTCTTGGTTTGGGCCCCACCCTGCAACTCCAATAACCCTCCCCCAACCTCATGCGTTCGCGTCAGCCCCACCCTACAGCATCCCTCTCCCTCACCAGATTGACCCCCCAGTGAGGGAGCCTTCGGGGTGACATCTGTCACTGTCTTTTAGCTTATCTTCGGACGAGGGGCACCGGGGTCTGGGTCACGTGGTCAGCTAACCCCTTTCCTGTCAGGGACAAACTTTATGTCCTGCCGTCCAGTCTAAAACTTCCCTGGAGATAATTTAATTTATTTATTGAGATAAGCCTTCTCTTTCTCTTTCCTCTGTCCCAAACCCCCCCTTCGTCCCAGATCCTCCCCACTTCCCTTTCCCCCTCTTTATTGTGGTCACTGTTAGTTAGATAGAGAGATAGTAGAACAACGGACGATTTTACACCCATTATGTGTGAGATAAGCATCCAATTATAGTGAGCCTCTTCGCATTGGCGATCTGATGGTAGGCCACTGACTACAAGGCGACTTCGTATAAATGGTCCATTTCAACTAATGACCCCATTGGCGAAGGACTAAAAGTTTAAGGCTTCTGCCCTACGTCTCGACTTTGAAAGTTTGCCGCGTTAAAAGTGAACTTTTGAAGGACAGATTTAAGACCAGGGTTGTATTGCGCCCGCCCTGTGGATTGGGGGTCATGATAACAGCCTTGCTGCCGGTAGAGAAATGGGAAGGGGTGGGGAACTTGATGACATCTACATAATACGAGCGCTGGAAACAACGTCATAACTACTTAAAAAAAAAAAAAAAGGGTTAAAGGGTTTAACGAGCGTTAACCACTCCTGGTCATCTGCCCGAAGCCCTTAGGCCCTATGTCTGCAACATAACTACTTAAATGATCGCTTTAACAGTCACCTTAAACAATCGCTTTGATTGATAATCGCTTTAAAATTGGGGTGCACAAGGCTTGTCATTGCTACCTTGCAACGTGGCCCGCAACAATAAGCTTATTTGAAATGTAAACAAAACATGGGACGTTCTTACGGTTTCCTCTCATCACGATGGCTTACGGGGTGCTAATTCGTAGTGTGCTCTGCTTACGTAAGGCATCGGGCCGTTTTTCGGGTTCTTATCATGAGTGAATTATCTTCGGTCGTTTGCTGCATCATTAATGGTCTATGCGAGATGATGCTTGCTTAGGGTGGTAGGCTTGTTTGGGGGCAAGTCATGATTGGCAGTTGTTGTTGTCTGTGCGGTGTAAATTCTTGTGGAATATCTTGTTTGTGCAGGAGAAGGTGTTAGTGTTAGAGTGGTCTTTAGTCTTAAATTTAGTGTAGAGCATACGGAGTTGTGTCCTTTAGGGCCTAAAGCTTCGGCTCTCGTAGAATATTACATAAATAAAAACTCTAATGAGGCATTGTCGGTGATTATTATGCCTCTCCCAGACGACGATGTGACAAAGAAACTTGAAAAGATAAACCTGACAACACAAATTTTTAAAACGGTGTATCCAAATCCAACATTTTTTTTAAACGGTGCATCCTGTGAGTTGAGTCACAGGATGTGCTGAATGAGTGAGCGAAGCGAACGAAAATCAGCGTTTGTTAGCCAGTGTGCTCAAAAATTTGATTGAAGAAACTCAATTCAGTGAAACGAGCGACTAAACCGCACCAGTATTGCAAAAGGTGCATCCAACACCAGCCTTGCATAGTGCGGGCTCCCTCTAGTTTGTAATAACAATGGATGAGGGTTTAAAGAAATTACTTTAAAAAATAGGCGCATAATTGAGTTCTAAAGATGACAGTTACTCGGACGAGCGAGAGATGTTGTTTGTACATTCTCATTTTCCATCTTACACGCAATTCCTGAACACGAACAAGCGAACACCGAAGTAAGCAGTCGAATCCAACACTGATCTTTACGAATGCGTGTGGATAGTCCTGCAACCACGCCCGAGATTTGATGTACTTTTAAACGAAAAAAGAAGCGACCGCATTGTTTCAAAACTTGTGAAATTGGCAGTAATAGTTTTTTTTTTTTTAATATAAACATTTTTGCATTCTTCACACCCTTACAACTGTCACTATGGTGTAATATGGCAAAGGGTTATTACAACGTTTTGTTGTTCATCTCTTGCTCGGGTCCACTAGCTTTATAGATCGAGCTCCTTTTACCATCGTTACTAAAAACAGGCTTAGCCACCCAACGGAAAACGCAAAATATCTGAAGGTAGGAGTTTTCATTTTCGAACTAATGAATTTTTCTTTTTTTTTAAAGTTTTTTAATTAATTTTTTTTAGACGTAAGTCAGCCGAAGCAATTTAATGCTTGTTTGTATGAACCGGCTCAATTTTGAACATTACCAGACTTTTTAAGAGAAGAAATATCTGGTAAAGGAAGGTGCCAACCCGGGGATTTGAACCAAGAAACCTCCGATCATCGTTGAGGCCGAAAGATTGTCCAGAATTGGCCAGAATAGATCTCACAGCCGATGAATGAGCATGGTAGCCTTTCACGCTACCCTGGCCGGCAGTCCTGGCAGGGACTTTCCAGGAGTTCGACCAGATCCGCAAACCTCCAGCAACCAGACTGAGGTCCCTCAGCCACGATGACCACCAAAGCTTCTCTTGTCATGAAATTTCAATCATAGAACAAAATTGTGAACAGAATCGTGTCCCAAACAGACAAACACACAAACAAACAAACAAACAAGCACACAAATTCACCAACAGATTATTTTGTGGAGCTTGAGGAAATCGGTAAAAGTAGGCTGCTCCTGGACGCAGTGAGGACTCCACAAATTCATCAAAGCACAACAAATTTTAATTTTCGAAAGTATGTAACTTTCTTGCTCACAAAACGCTCGAGAATACAAGATTACAACACACGCAAATTCACAAACGCGGCCTGACATGCCGCCATCTTGGAGATCAACAAAATCACACAAAATCCAAATTCATTCAAGTATTCGACCTCGCTCGCTTTCGCTCGCTCGGTCACAAATTTACTTTTGCAAATATAAGCAGCAAACACTTAAAAACTAAGTGGTGGCCGGCTGGAAAGAAGAGTGGGCCTGCTACATATTTAAACGATTATTCTGTTTCCAAACGCAGGAAAATTGAACTAGGCCGATGTATAAAACTTGTTTAAATCGAGGAAACTTACCTTGTGCCTCGATCTTTTTCTGTTTTGACGTGCTCAACATTGTGCTAGGAATTGTGGTATCGAACGAAAAATAGGCGTTTTGCCTTTAGACCATGGCGGCTGTCACCTTGTCACAGCACGTGACGCCTAAGAGTTTGCATTAGGTCTATGAGAAAGTACGAGGTGCTCCAACCCTTTCAAGTTCCATAGAAAGAAGGATGGGGGGGGGGGGCAATGGCTACACTCACCTACATTTGCCATCTTTAGTGCAAACATTGTTCGACATGAATCAGTTCTTAGTGTATTGTGTTCTCCTTCAGGGCTTATTGAATAGCAACAGCTACACTGGGCAAGTTTGTTTGTTCCTGTGAGAGAGCGTTTTGTAAAATCGCCTGAAATTGATAAAATGGCCCCCGTGCTGGCTTAGCTGCCCCCTTTCTCTCTTCTGGTTAATCCTTTGGTACCAGAGTTCGGGACGTTGGGGGGACAGGGGGTTAGAGGGTGGACTGAATTTGTATTGCGTTCCTTCCCTGTAGTCCAACACCTTTTCAAATTTTGGGAAAGGGTCTGTCTTTTGTTGGTGATGTGGCGCAGTTGTTGCCGTTTGCAGCTGTTCCGGCGGACTTAGCCTTTGGAACGGTTATTCTAGCATACTTTGGGTTTGGAGGCAGAGTGGTAACGGCATCTGTGTTGTAAAAGGGGAAGGGGAGGGCTTGTCCCAGTTTTGATGCAACCCTGTTGTCTCTTTTAGTTTTAATTTGTGTAAGGAAGAAAAATATCACACCGAACTGAGGATGGAATAATAGTGGAGTCAACCTACATCTGGTCAACTTAAACGTATTTGATACGAGCATACCACAACAATTTGCCGTTTTAAATAGCTGCGATGTCCGAAAAGAATAATTTAAAGCCGTTTAAACAGCACTTTATATAGTATATAATTTTTGTGGTGTATGTTATAACCACAATGGCCCACGTCATTCATGAGTTGTGTTATATGACGTGCTGTATGACGTTGTGGTAAATTATTCTATGCATTATTTAACGTTAACGCCAATTCGATTTGCAACTCAAGTCAAATGGTTGCATCGTCGTTAACGTGAAATCATTTTGCGTTAACGAAAATTGATATACAGAAAAAACGATATTTCAAATGAATCAAAATGCAACTTGGCAGTCGAATTAAAATTATTCGAAAAAAGCTAATTCATTTTCTGAAAAAGGAAATAATGGAACCATTTGACTTGACCTGCCATACGAATTGGAATTGGAATTTATTCACTGCGTGAGCATATAGACCTTACATCATTCGCTCATCATTCTAAACTTAACCTAACCTAACTCTAAGAAATACAAAGCACTAAACATACAGAAACAGAAATCAACTAACTCGCCCGGTCAACCTACAGTACGAATTGGCGTTAACGCCAAATATACTGAATAACAAATTAAACGGCATGCCGAAAACCCTAATTGGAGCGCCATCGGGCGACGAATTTCGCAACGGTAGCGACTTCAACGTTAGTTTTTAATAGGCGAGTTAACAAAATCGCCACCAGACTCCGCCACAACTTGCTTGGAAAAAGCAAATTGTAGCGGGGTCTAGTGGCGAACTTTGTTAACAGGCTTCTTAAAACTGACGCTTTAAGTCACTACCATTGTAAAATTCGTCGGCCATTGGCACTCCAATTAGACTTTTCGGTATGTCGTTTTATTTTTTATTCAACGATTAACATGACCTACGTGTAGAAGGCATTAACGCCAATTAGCTTTTTCGGAAAATTTTAGTTTAAGTGCCAAGTTAAATTAACCTTTTCGGAAAATGTTAAAGGAATTGATATTATCGATCTTTGAATTCCTATTTTCGACAGCCTATTTGACATAACAACGGATCAGTTTGCAACAAAGTGATTTATTTGTGCAAGCAAATAGAGAGTCGATTATTGTAATTATCTGATAATGATAATAAAACTGACGTTAACACCAAATAACGCGTAGTTTGATTAAAAGATAAAATCTCCGATGCGTTAGTTGTTTTCTTTTTTTTCGTGAAGACACTCAAATTTAGAAATGTGAAATTTTGAAAAACGGATAAACCAAGGTTCAAAAACAAGGAGTGAAAAAGAAGAGATATATCAAAAAACCAAAACTGGTAAAAGGGACCGTCAGTTTGGAATGGTTCGGCCCTTCAAAGGAGTGAATCAACACACCAAAATATTCGCCAAGTTAATGACAGCGAATAATACTTTGGAGATTAAATGAACACTTGAACATTGCTACCGAAAGTAGCAATGTTACAGTCTTCATTTAACCTTCGAACAAATTAGTCGAACAAAATAGTTGGCTTGATCAAGGTGTAACATCAACATGACAAAACATTCGCAGGTTTGGTGTGTTGATATCACTCCTTTGAAGGGCCGAACCATTCGGAACTTGGCAGTCCCTTTTACCAGTTTTGGTTTTTGATATGTTCAGTATACTGTAGCATTTTACCGTCTCACGTTATTCTGGATCTTTCAAATCGCAGCCAGTATATTTAGAATATAAATTCGAGCGGTGCCTAGCATCGCAGTCGTTGTATAAACGCACCCTAAGTCTTACAAATCGCTTTCGGTGGGCGAGAAGGCTTTGTATAAACGCATCCTTACATGAAACAAAAAACAAAACAAAAAAACGCAAAAAAAAAAACATTCACCATTTAAAAAATTACACAGATTACGGTCAGGCCAAAGCCAAGGCGGCGATGATAATTTTTCCGCTTCTGTATTGCAGACACGCAGATGCATCAAATCCGCGCAAAGGCTACACAAACGTGTTATAGCGAGACCCCCATCTCGCACAATTCCGACAATTATTAATTACGCGATTCATTATTTAATTGGAAAGGTGATGTCGACAAGGAAAAACTCGACGGGTCAGCCCTGGAAGACGAGCAGTGGGGGTTTGGCCGAGCTGGCGAAAGAAAGGCTGGCCGCCCAGTGTGATGCTCAGCAGGTTATAAATCGAGATCAGTGATAGCATTCAGCAGGTGAGAACGGGGAAAATGAAACGTGGGGAGTGGGAGGGAGACGGCAAATTAAAGACGGCCAATTCGGTAATTTTCTCTTGCGTATTTCAGCCCTTGACCCCTGCTTTTGCAAAAATGGGGGGGGGGGGGGGGGGGGGCCGATCCATTGCGTAGATTTTTCACTATTATTATTATTTTTTTACATTCTGTTCCTTTTAATGTGCCAATAAATGACGCTGAAGCTTTTGCCAATACGATTTGATGTCACATCCCCTGATCTGCATCGGTCGGTATCTGTCAAACCATTTTTTGGTTTGTTTACCTTATTTAATTCTGTACTGGCTGGCTGATCGCTGTTATCCAACATGATTTAGTCATGACCGCCCCCCTTCACTCCCCCTCGCTGTCGCACTACTAAATACCAAACGTCGTTTCTGGTTCAGATCATGAAGTTATGGAATGATTTGCCCGAAGACATTAAAACTTGTCCTAGTGTTGGAACTTTCTAAGCTCAATTATTCCGTCACTTGTTTAACTCATAACTTGGTCACCATCCCTCTTCCACTCTTTTCCTTCCCTTCTTTTTCTTTTTTCCTGTCTCCTCCTCCCCCCCCCCCCAACCCCAACTATACCCCATCTTCTTGTTTACTTTAGTTTTTGCCATTGTCTGCTGACACTGTAATTCCATGTTTCGGGTTAGGTGTAAGAATGGGCCCAGCGCCTAAACCTCAATTTTAGGTTTGAGGCACACCAATTTTTATCCCCGGATTTTGTTGATCACATCAAGAATTCATAAGGTTGTGGAGGAGAATTTGTAACTCTAAAAAGTCACTATTGAAACGTCCTAGATCTATTCTAGTTAGTTCCATCAGAGTTTTCAGAGGGCGCCACATGTTCTATCTGGTAATTTCTGCTCATTTTTCAGCCCAAATCTAAAGTAAACTAAATTACAACTAAGCTAAATAATTAAATACAAGCTAGTTTCATTTAAATAAAGAAAGAAATCACAAGGTAAAGGGTAAATGAAGCAAGCAGTCTGCATTAAAGACTGGCCTTGTGAGGATACACAATACACTAGTCCAAGAAAGAAAGAAAAGACTACCGCCCCGACTGGGACTCGAACCCAGGACATCCCGTTTACTAGCCGAGCGCTCTAACCACTGCGCTACCGGGGCGGGTACTGGCTACAGGCTCCAGTTTAATTTTAGGCTGAAAACTGAGTAGAAATTCTCACACAAAACTCGTGGCGCCCTCTGTAAACTCAGACGGAACTAATAGGACTGGATCTAGGACGTGGTGGGGGGGATTGAGGCTTAATAGCGCGTCGACAGCTTGGTCATTAGCGCCAACCTCAGTCCCAGTGCAGTGGTCCGGGTTGTCACTGCACCAATCTAGGACGTTACAGAAGGGGTCTCAGTCACAAATTCTCCTCCTCAACCCTATAAATTCTTGATCACATGTACTTTCACGTGCTACAATATTAATATAATTATTATAACCACAACAGTAAATTAGTACAGATGCAAACCGAGCAGAGCCGAGCCGAGCCGACTTGGTTTTCCGTCATGTTTATGCCAACCAGAGAAAAGGTTTGGCGCGTCCAAAATCCTGATGCTGTCCGAACTGTGGCTTCTCCGAGATTCCACTGAAGTTGCCGCTAAAAAGTGTTGGCACAGCCTAGAAACAAGTTAATGTCGCAAGAGGGTGCTGCCAAGGCCGGTTGGTGTTTCACCCCGTTTTAGCACGCGCGGTCTGAATACCGTTGATCGTTGATTTGCCAACAACATATACCTGTCGGCAGGTATGCCACGCATCTCTATAGTGAACATCCCGATCAATAAAACCGGTATGGTACGACCCCCCCCTTGCACGAACGAACGCTTTCGAAAACAACAAAACAACAAAACGACTTTCGAAAACTGGCACTGCTACAGGTGTGAGAGTGTTGTTGTGGGCCTGTATGGCATCGTAAAACGTCCACGTCATAGAGCCACTGGCTTTTAATTATGACGCATGGGTCCAAAGGGGTTGGAGTACCCTGAACCCAGAGGACAGAGGGGGGGGGGGGGTATGGGTGGGGAGGGGAGGAGTTTTCGCTCTACGACAGGTTACGGCAGTTGTGGTTGAAGGATGTGCCTGCAACCAGTGATGGTACGTCGTAAAAATGTATCTGTGCCCAGCGCTTCAACTACTGTTCCTGCTTAGCGCACTCTTCAACCACGCACACTGCTAAAATAGAAGTTGTGATTCACAATGCCTAACGCAAAGTCTACCGCAAAGTCTACTTTCCCCCTTCGCTTAGTGATCCAGGTTACAACCTCATAATCCGCGAAGATAAAGGATTAAACGGTAAAGTGATGTAAAAATACATACCTTCGCACTATATTCAAGCATCCTGCGCCAAATAGCTTTTGCAACATTTACATAGTTTAGAGGAAATATTGCATAACTGTTTCTCATGAGGAGAAAAAGGGAAAATGAATGCCTTTGCAACATTTATACGAGTCGGAAGTAATGTTGCAAAAGTGAACATTACACAAAAGCCAATCGGGCGGAATGTATAAGTGATTATGTTTTTAATCTGTATAAAAGTAAATAGGCTACTTTGCGACGCATGCAAATACAATTAATTACGTGTTGTACACTTGATGAATCTGTACAAAATTACATCTGTAGCACGTATAATTTTATGATTTTAAACCTCGCTTTTTATCTATTATTAAAATTGCTAATACTCAGCTTTTTGGCCGACTCTATGTATTCGGTTTCGGTTTCGGTCGTGCAATTACAGCTCATGGTCTGGTCTCGGCAGTTGTTTCGGTTTCGGCCGAAACTGTAACAGACTGTGTCGGTCGAGCAAAGCGTAATATCGTAAGCTGTCGACCACTAAGTAATATCGTAAGCGACCGACTGGTATATGCGCACGGGTGCGCATAGAGCGCATGCCGTCCTACAGTCTACCAGCTAGTGAAACGCCCTAACCAGAGAGAAGAAAACTGCTAGTGGGTTAGCCTACAACGTAGGTCACGACGTGCCTACAAGGTCAAAATTGCTGCAAATATACGGTTGGCGTTGGGATTTATCGATTAATTTTGACGTCTTTCTTACACCATCCCGCGTCGTGATGCAGCCAGTGAAGAATGACAGTTACCTTGTATTTTTGCTGAATCGGCTACAATGATTAGGAGCGGATACAACCCAACAAGTCCACAGAAAAGTTGATCGTCATGACTGAAGAAATAGACGATTGTTCAGCCAGCCCGACTGAAAGAGGATTTAACACAGAAACTTTTGTGTCAGAAACACCACTTTCAAACGCACTAGTATATTCGTAGTGGTATTGAGATTCCTTGGAGGCTTTACATTAATTCCTCCCTAACTAAATAAAGATGCAAACCTATTTACGTTGCCTTTTGGACTTATATGTCAGACTGCCTGAGCGGGGAATCGAACCCAGGACCTTTGAAACCAAAGGCCAAGGTCTTACCGCTGCGCCAGACTGACACGGCCTGTATAAAGCCAACATTAACCTTATATTAAAGGCTTCAGTTTGTCTGGAATTTTGGCGGTAAAACTTAATTGGCTACAAAGTATTTTAAACCTAAAAATTATCTATAAACGTATTGTGTTCAGTAAAACGTTGACACTTAACTACATTTGTGATGCCCTTCAGTACCTCGCTTGGTATTTTAGGCGTTATGGTTTACAACACTTATCGACGCTTGCGTATACAACACCTATATTCCGTAAACTTATGTTCAAACACTCAACGTCCACAAATACTCGTCAGGCTCAGTATAAGTAGCTGAAAGGCCAATCTTAGACGATACGTTTGTAAACGATGTACTTAACAGCACATAAAACCTTGTCGACGCGCCATTAAGCCTCAATCCCCCCCCCCTCCACTTAAACCTCTTATAAGACCCAGAGCGCCCTTATAACGAATCATAGTGTCCCCTACCACTCTAAAAGCCCTACCCAGTTAGCTATAAGGAAGCAATGACGTTTTAATTTGCCATGTTTTTTAAAGTCCACTTGACTACCACTGCTAAAAAAGGCAATGTACGGACGGACAATGTCCTAGCTATAGTCTTTCCAGCCTTTTCGGCTGTACAGAAGCCTAAAACTGTGAAATTGCCCTCTAACCCACTACAGCCCAAGATAATTTCGAATGATTTCGAACCTGGACGTGAAAGGCGCTAAGTAAAGGCAATCTTTAAAAGGTTTGTTACAAAATGGGCCAAAAATGGATGTTTGTCAGTGGGATGCTATAAAAGTGGGCGATGTATATGTACATCAAATTGGACATCATCCAGCTCAGCGATGTCAAGTCCATCAAAAAATACACCATCTCCGTCGACAAAGGCACCGTCCATTCTACTCAAAGAGGAGTGGCTTTCATATGAGAAAAAAAAAACAACCAAACATGAAGAAGAGGGTCAGACGGTCCATTGTGAGACTTTTTGATAACCGCAACATTTTTTTTAATAAACCTTTAACTGCCAAATAAATTGCGCCATATTTGCTGATAGGAAGACTTTAAGGACTCGAGATTTATGCTGTGGAAGCATGCGGTTTTCTTTTAATGGGATTATCAGCATAAACTCTAAAGTAAGTGGGATGAAGACTAGAGCCAGACGTTTGGCGTTTTTTTTTTCTTTTTGGTTTGGTTTTTTTTTTTTGCTCCACTGTCTGAAAGAATTCAGTTTTTGTTTCCAGGCAACTTCAGAATGTTTGAAGAATGTATTGCCAGAATTTGTAAAAGCTATAAAGTAATTAACAGTAAGATATTTATGATAGTACAGTGAGTTGACATAGTACCGGCAACCAAAGGATATAGTTAAAGGTACATTCCGCCTGCCTTATAACAGCCACGTGCAGATCGCCATCTCCGCATGTTACCATCGCACGTGTTTCGTGACACTCGCCGTAGTAATGCAAGGCCAACTGAGATAGTAGCTGCGTTCCTCAGAGCGAGGAACGTAGCTACTATCTCAGTTGGCCTTGGGCATAGACGATACAGCATGAATCCAAAAATTGTGAAGTCGCAAACCAGAAAGATCTTTGTATTTTAACATCACACTTTATACATTTTTAGGCTAGTATCTTAATAATTTTTCTTCGGCGATTTATTTGCATAAATAATTTTAATTAGTCTTTTAGATTTTTGATCTCATGATCATTATTAGCAAATTAGTACGTGCACACACGCACAGATGAAACGTCATGGTTATTGTAAGCGCGCAAAGGTTACATATTCGCATGATGCTCATAAATTAGTTCCCAATCTTCAACAGAAAATCTCCTACACGCCACATTTTAAAACGAATTTTTAGCAAGAGATTGACTAACGATAAGTACTAAATAAAACTTTGGGGCCGTACTTGATGTGGAGGATGGAGAAAAATGCCGTTGGGAGGAATGTACCCTTAAGGGAAAATTCCTCACGGTTGGCTTTCCCGCGTGGCTCAATTTTGCAACATTACTTCAGACGCGTGTAAATGTTGCAAAGGCATTCATTTTCCTATTTTCCTCCCCGTGAGTAACGGTTTTGCTACATTCACTCTAACCTATGTAAATGTTGCATAAGCTGTTTCACGCAGAATGCTCGAATATAGTGGGAAGGTATGTCCCTTTAAGTACCGCAAAAACACAAAGCAAGAATTTTTTTGTAATAAATATAAATCTATCGTTGACATAATAATAGGTGTTACAGCGCGATATTACAGCTTTCTGTTTATTGGCCAAGCGAGCGAAAAGAGCAAGGACGAATACTCAATTACTGAAATCGGTGTTGTGTGTCTGTATGTATGTCCATGTGTTTGTCTGTTTGGGACACGATAAGGTCCGCAATTTTTTTCTTTGGTGCAAGAAATTGATGAGGTCGAGGAGGAAAGTCGTGTCTAAAATATTTTCGGATATATATTCGAGATTTTTTAGCCAATTTGTAGTAGCCGATTTTCAGTAGCAGCGGTAAAGAACGTTAAAAAGTGAAACGAAACAGTTCCACTTATCACGGCCCAGTATTTTAAAACTAGGCCTAACTAGGACGTCATCTGATTCAGTTACACTGTTGACAAAATAGGATTCGAAGCGATTATTAATCGCACATTAAATTAAAATAAATACAATAAAATAAATTACAAATAAATGCGTTGTAAAACATTTATTTAAAAAAAAATTACAGTTGAAACAATACATCGGGCACAGGCATTTGTTTGCGGGTGTATTGAGAGACAGCGTTGTGGCTCATCTTTTCGGTTGTTCATCGCATCTTGTTTCTTTGTCCATTACTTTCGTAGCGCATTGCTGGATGTCGTTGTTCCTCAACAACATATCCGATTTTTTTTACAACCACCTCTGGGTGTACCGCTTTCAATGTGCAAAATCTGGTTTTAATTGATGCAGTCATTGTTACGTGATGCGATCACAAAGATTGCATTCGAGCGTATTCATAATCGGAGCTCCGCTCGGCCTTCGGCCCCGCTCCAATTATAATTGAGTTCTAAAGATAAAAATTACTCTGCTGACGGCTAGATGCTATAGCCTAATACGTTAATTTAATTTCTGTATTCTCAAATCCATCTTACACATCAATTCGTGAATATGAGAACAAACCAAAGCGAAGGAATCCAACACTGATCTTTACGAGCGCATCTAGATAGCTCTACCATCACGAGCGAGATTTGCTGTGGACATGATAAGAGATCACGTTTCATGAAATTGGCAGTAATAGTGTTTATTTACCATTTGTAATTATTTTATCTTCTGCATTCATCACACTGAATGAACTTTCACTGTTGTGTATCATGGCAAATTGGTTTGCGTAGTTCATGTAGTGCTCGGGGTCACTGGACTTATTGATCGGTTTCCCTTACTGCCTCTCCTGAAACTAGGCTATAAAAATCAGCTGAAAACATGAAATTATCCGAAAAAATATGATGTACGAATTTCATCAACGTTGCTCTCCATTAAATGACGAAAAGGAATAAAGCAACTGAATATAATCAATTAAATGGAATAATTTTTGAAAACAACACCACCTCAAAAGTAAAAAAAAAAAAGTTCAAGAATTCATGTTAATTACAACACTGCAACCGCTTTCAAAATTAAACGTTGCTCTTTTCGTTGCATGTAGCATTGCATCGTAACAAAATTAGTATTCTACACAAACTTTCTTCTGGCTAAACACAACAATGTATTCCACTCGCGCTCACTTGCGCTCAACAATGAACGTCGGACTGATAGCTTCAAAACGGGTGAGAAGAAGGATATCGCCCGCATTCCTCATGCTGGAATCCAACAATGGCTCGGGCGCTCCCTCGACATTGTTAGATCCCAGCACTCGGATATCGCTCGCTTTCCGAGTGCTGGGATCTAACAATGTTGAGTGCGCGCAGCGCCCGAGCCATTGTTGGATTCCAGCATGAGGAGAGCGGGCGATATCCTTCTTCTCGCCCGTTTCGAAGCTATCAGTCCGACATACATTGTTGAGCGCAAGTGAGCGCGAGTGGAATAGATCGTTGTGTTTAGCCAGATGAAAGTTTTTGTAGAATATTCGTTAAGACGCAATGCTACACGCAACGAAAAGAGCAACGTTTAATTTTGAAAGCGGTTGTAATGTTGTAATTGACATGAATTCTTGAACGACTTTGTTGACGTTTGAGGTGGTGTTGTTTTCACAAATTGTTCCATTTAATTCTTTATGTTCGGTTGCATTATTATTCCGTTTTTGTCATTTAATGGGAACCAACGTTTGTAAAGCAGCGGTTGCCATGTTGTGAGTAACGTGAATTTTTAAACTTTTTTTTTATCTCTTTATGTTTTTTTATTCGTTTCTGTAAATTTATTACATTTCCTTGTTTTCTTCCACTTTTCATTTAGCACAAACGGGGGCTGGGATACACGTGGAGTGCGGATCCCAGCCCTCCGCCGTGGATCCCAGCACTCCTCGGCCTCGTTCTTTGTTGCGATCCCGTCGTGCTGTATTGTTATAAGAGGACTGAGAGCTTCAAAACGGGTGAGAAGTGGGCGATATCCTATACTTAGCACGCCTGGGTTGCGGATTCGGGTTACAAAAGGTTGCAAGAGGAATAAACGCTGAGTTAGGTTTGGGTTTTGACTAAAAGCCGAGAGGTCCGACAAGGGCCGATATCTCGTACTCTGATTTCGAATTTGCAAATCTCTGTGAAATCTGCAAATCCAAGTGACTCTGCAAATCATTACAAATCTGTAAATCTCTGTAACCCTCCTGCAAATCAGTGCAAACCAACACGAAATCTGCAAATCTGCTTGCAATCTGCTTGAAATATGCAAGTACCCAAGTGAAACATGCAGATCATTGAAAATCTGCAAATCTATGTAAATCCTGCAAATCAGTGCAAATCAAAGCGAAATCTGCAAATCTACTTACAAGTCCAGTAAAATCTGCAAATCCACACAAATCACTGCAAATCAGCAAATCTAAATAAAATCTGTAAATCGTCGTGAAATCCACAAATCCAAGCAAAATCTTCCAAATCCGTACAAATCTTGCAATCCGTACAAATCTTGCAAATCCAATGCAGATCTGCAAATGTATTGTAGTTTATTTCGTATTTGCCAATCTTACGCTATTTCCGGTTTGTCGGACCCATCACTAAACGCCCAAAGTACTTAATTTAAGTTGAAATGACAATTAATAAAATACACGATTTACAGAACGGGATTTGCTGCTAAGGCAAGCATTGGATAAAATATGGGTTTGAGTTTAAATTGGGACTAGGGTTAAGTGGGAATGTTCTAATGAAAAGGGCATAAAATGCATCTAAAAATGGCGACTGATGCGGGAATTGGATCGGTTGGGAGGTTAGGAGGGAAGTGCAGTTAAAAGCTAAAATACAAGCCAACAATTCAACCAGTACGTTGGGTTACTCCATAAGGTGTCAAATATAACAGGGTTTCATTGTTAAGAACAAGGGATGATAATCAACCACAATTTCTTCGTCTCGAATGCTACAATCATTGTTGAGATCTGGAGACAGAATCGGTGTTCGTATCGGCAGCTCGATATTGGGATCGCCAAACGTAAACAAGCTCTCTACAGCGCTTCACACTCCACAGCTCCATTGTCAGAAAATATCAACCAATTCAGAACAAAATTGCTAACATTATCGTGTCCCAGATAGACACAGACACAAAATCTAATTTCAGTAGAGTATTCAACCTCGCTCGATCGGTCAAATTGACCTCACTATTTCAGTAAAATGTAAACGACAAAGCCATGAATACAACACCATACACAATGGACTTCTTCAGCTGTCAAAACCGATTATTTTTTCATTTGCACACCTAATCCAGAATTTTCTGCCTTAACTTCCCGAATTTGTCAGGACTTTTCCAGAGCCGCAAATTTCCATGTTTTTTCTAGGGGGTCAGAGTGGCGAAGGTTTGTACGACAGTCGATTGACCGAGATCCCCAATTCAGTGTGGCCACTGCCCACCCTTGCGCATTCAGAAGGAGAAGGAACTCTTGAAACGTGCTCATGCTCATGTTGACTGTGGTATGTAAAAGATCGTAGCTATTTCCTGGTAATATTGACCCTCTCCAGTCAGAGATAACCTCAGCAGTTAAAAAGGAAATGAATTTTGTTTCCCTTTGGTTTTCTCCTCCTGGTTTCTCAGGTGACGTAGATATCCTCGTTTAAATGCACTGTACCGATTCGTCAACAAAAAGTCGAACAGGGGTGAGATTTTCTTTCTAAGACTGGTCATCCCTCCAGCCGTCCTGATTTTAAAAATAAAAGACATCCGTGGGTAATCGGTCTCCATCACAGTTCGCGTGGCATGGTTCTGAAATATGGCTTTATTAAGGAAGATCACACCTGCACCATTCCATCTTCTTCTGTTTTCTCTCCTTGTTGTTTTGCCGTTGCTTCTTTCCCGTAATAACGGTCCATTTGTCTAAGGTCTGGGGGGAGGAAAGGGAGGAGAAGAGAGGGGGAGGTACTTAGCTTTGTTTTATAGATTGCACTGAAATTAAATGCCCTCCCCCTCCCCTTCCCTCTCATACCTTCTATTTCGTAGTGCAACTTGGATTTTGACAAATGATCATCATTAAACACTAAATAGGTCGCTCTTCCTCCCCATCCCCCCCCCCCCCCCTTACCCTCGGTATAACACGTGCTAACTTCGGTTTCGCACCAGTTCAAAACTGGTTGTCTTCCACTCGTCAGAATAAAGAAAAGGGTTAAGATAAGAAAAACAAGGTTGTTCTCGACCGCGAGAGACGAGAGAGAGTACGCGCTTCGTGCAATTTACGTGTCGAACGGATTACATTTAGTTAGCGTCCTTTAAAACCAGACGGTACACTCCGCCTGCCTTATAACAGCCACGCGCAGATCGCCACCCGCGGTTTTTCGTAATTTAGCATCACACTTTATAATTTTTTAGGCTAGTAGCTTATAATTTTTCTTCGGCGATCTATTGGCATAAATAATTTTCATTTTTACTGCATTTAATCTTTTAGATTTTTCTCACGGTAATTATTAGCGAATGATTAAAAATTAGTGCATGCACACACACAGCTAAAACTTCACGGCTATCGTGAACACGCAAAGGATCATATAATCGCAGGAAGCTATTAAATTAGTTCCCAATATTCAACAGAAAATCTCCTAGACGCCACATTTTAAAATGGATTCTTAGCAATGGATTGACTAACGGGAAGTAAATATTTGGGACCGTACTTGATGTGGAGGATCGAGTTATCGAACTGTTTAACAAGGAAACATCGAAATGAACATTCGAATACGATATCACCCACGCTCCTACCGATTACTCCTCAAAGAAAAACGAACGATTAAACAGTGTCGATCAGTGTCTTGAAAGCGAGGGCGTACTAGGAGGGGCACTTAGGCCCGGGAAATGGGTTAATGTAGGCCCCTCTCTTGTGGCATTTCGTAGAAATCAGTCATCATGTACAAGTCATCATGTATTATGTACTCAATAATGTCTCACGGGAAACCTCCCGTTTTCCCGTATGGCCAGTACACCCATGCTTGTAAGGGGTCCACACACATGTCACGCAAGGGAAGGGAAGTGATTGAGGCTTGAAGGTGCGTCGACAGCTACGTCATTAGCGCCAACCTCAGTCACAGTGCAGTGGTCCGGGTTGCAACTGCGCCACACGTTACAGAAATATTAATCAAGCCCCTAACTCTAGATTTTATCGTATATCTATCTGTACCTCCTGTCAAAATTGAAAAATCCCTGGACAGGAATAAGGATATATTGATCACCCAAATGACGCGCCATGTTTCGAGAGTAGAAGGGTGGGGAAGGGGGGGAGGTGGATATACTGAGTAATAGTTTCGGAGAAGAGGAGGGGGAATCACAATTTGTTACTTCACACAAATTTTTTTACCGGGCAATATTTTAATGATATTTTTTTTTATAGTTTACAATATAAAACATTTAGGCCCAAAATATTACTCTAAAACACGCTTTTGCAATAACGTTTTCCATGTTTATTAACAGCCTAAAAAAAAATCACTGCAGAAAAGAATACCTTTACATCCAATCCATCGCTTGCTAAAGCGTGGTCGTCTGAAATTATTGAATAAAATAGAATTTGTCGGCCAATAAGCTTAGTGTATTTGAAGGCCGAGGCGACAGATGGTAAGTGGAAGTTGCCACTATCAGGACAGTTGTATTTTGCCGCATGAGGGAGGCAACCGGAGCACCCGGAGGAAACCCTCGTCAACGGACGGGATCAACCACAGAAAAAAAACCCGTAGATATACACTTTCCCTTCACCAGGATCGAACATGGATCTGTGAGAAGCCAGAGATGTACAGAGCTGGGACCAAGACGCTTATCGGATCTGATGCCCCAGAGCTCGCAGCTCCCCGCGCACCCAATGGGTTCGTTTTCCTTTACGTTCTGACGCTCGCAGTTGGGGACCGGACGAACGAAAGGTTTGCTTCTGGTGTCAGTGCTCGCTAACTACTGACACCCTCCTCTCTAGCACAGTTCCTTCGGCTCTCTGGAAAAACTTAACGGGTACGGGGCAAGGCCGTGTCACATCGTGCATTCAAAACTTTTTCTTCTTTTTTCGCTTAACGTTTTTTTCTTTTATTTTTTTTTAACGAAGCTGACCTTTCCGTTTTTTGTTGATGACATCTTCAGTCATTGTCCTAAGTGTCGTTCCACTCCTTCCGAACTACAAACCAGTACGTGTGAAAAGGAAGGTAAGGGGGGGAGGGGGGCGTAACAGTTGTGACCCGTGCTACATTTTTATAGCGGGAGGTAGGTAGCGCTCACAGTAGCTGCTGCACACTGTGTAAATATGTCAATATACGGAAAAGAAAAGTAACACCCGTTTTTGGAACTATTCCTCGACGAAAAAGCTCTGGAGTAGTCTTAGGGGAGACTTGAGGTGGAGGAACTGTCAAATTCCTGAATTCCACCTGAATCTTCCTTTAATAGAGGGAAACTTGATAAAGGCAATCTCGAGGCGTCCTTAAAAACATTCAAAAAAGGCGCCGCAGTGACGTGGAAATAATTATTTCTGGAGTTTATGCTTAGGCGTAACTATTAATTTTTTTTTTGGGGGGGGGGGTTTGGGGGAAGAGCTGCCCCTTTCACAGTTTCACCAACTTCCCCAGCGGCGTAGCTACAGGGTGGCTGGCCCCTGCCTCAAGGGGGGCCACCGAAAGAAAAACAATTATTTAGATTTACGTACTCTTTTGTGGTACGTACACTCGTTATTTAATTTGATCGATATAAACTGTATTTTAAAAACGAACTTTTCGAGCCCCCTCGTCCGTCCATCCCCCTATCATTAACAAAATGAAGTGGCCCATAAAAAATGCACGAGCTGAAACAATTTCTCTACGGCTAAACTTTTTTTCCAAATGTTTCTTTAAAAAAAAGCGACAATAGGGACCACTTCACTGGAGTACGAAAAAATGGTCACTATATACTTTCACTATAACAAATATTAAAAAAAATTAGAAAAAAAGTATGGACTTAAAAATTTGTCAGCTCGGCGTGCGATTCTTATGGGCCATCCTTTCTACATTAAGGATGGGGGCCCCCAAGGACTAATTTCCCACCTGCCCCACCTAACATAGCTAAGCCACTGTAGCCGCCCCCCTCCCCCTTAAGTTTTAGGCACAAACCGATTCACCAAAATTCACGTGTGGGATGCTTCACTGTCATCACCACGATAATAAAAAAAAATTCGGTCTGTGTAGTTAAATAAAGTGATTTTTTTTAACCAAACCCTAATTGGCACGGTTTTAACTTGAAAAATGCAAACCCATTAAGCAACTGCAGTCCAGAATAGAGTCCCTATGTTGACGGCCCAAGAAACAAAATTTCAAAAATTCGAAAATCTTTTGTGAAATTGAGTAAAAAACTGCGTGCAACATGAATTGAAAATTGTCAAAAATGGCCACTAATAGACACAAAAGTTCTACGCTAATGTCACTTTAAAAAATAGGATCGTTAACAATTCTCGAACCCCCCCCGAGGTTCTGTTTTAGGACCATTACTGTTTTTAATTTGTATTAACTACATAAACACAATTTAAACGTAACCACTAGAGTAGGTTAACTCCTTAATCGTTAACAACTCATAAAGTTTAACGGCATACCCCAAGGTTCTGTTGTAGGGCCAATACTGTTTTCAATTTGCATTTACGTAAACACAATTTAAACGTAGCCGCTACAGTTGGATATATCTTTAATCGTTAACAACTCTGTAAGTTTGATGGCATCCCCAAGGTTCTGTATTAGGACCAATACTGTTTTTAATTTGTATTAACAACATAAACACAATTTAAATGTAACTGCTACAGTTAGTTAACTCCTCATATTAATCATTAACAACTCTTTAAGTTGATGGTATCCCCCAGGTTCTGTTTTAGGACCAATACTTTTTTTTTTAATTTGTATTAACTGCATAAACACAATTTATACGTAACCACTAGAGTTGGTAAACTCCTTAATCGTTAACAACTCTCTAAGTTACATGGCATTCCCCAAGGTTCTGTTTTAGGACCAATACTGTTTTTTAATTTGTGTTGACTACATAGACACAATTTAAACGTAACCAGTGGAGTGCTTTTTGCTATACGAACGTCACTTTAAAAGATAAACCTCCCTGCCAACTGCAAGGGTGTGGCTCAGCGCATATGAATACGTCACGCGAGGTAAAACGCCTCTTACCACACGCTATTTTGGCCACCTGTCGGAGGGACTCAATGACTGACGTACGTGACTCATCCTCACCGGAAGTATGGCTCGTCAACAATGGCCTGGAGGAGGAGCCGGAGGTAAAGTTGAATGGCATTACCTACTAAGAAATCGCGATAACGGATTGGCGAAACATACGTTATACTGTTCGTCGGTTATCACTTTTCAAAAATCAATAGATCACCTACCCAATTGCCGATTACAGGATGAGCGGTTGTTGCTTATTTGAATCAGTAACCTTACTGCACTCGGCTAGTTGTGGGAAGTTACACGTCATGATGTTTTGCAGTTCGTAATAGTGATGGCATCCTCCATGATTTTACTTTCATTTTGTTTTTAGTTTATGGCAACGACGAGAATACGTAAACAATGAGAAAATCTGGCGACCAAGTGTTTTTGCAATGTAGGCTAATTCTCATCAAACGAAAGGAGCAGAAAATCCCATAATGTTAGTGTTCAAAAACCGTCTTTGCGTGGCTTTCTTCTCATTTCGTCTGATGATGGTTACATTGCAAGTGTTCTTCCCAAACTGTTTTTTTCTAGCCAGTTTTGTCATTTTGTCTTTCCCTAGATGTCCTTTCTATCAAAATGCCAATGTATCTCGTCGAGATTGAGACGAGAACTGGGTTAAATTGATGAGTTTTGCATTTATCATAGTTCTGATTAAGCATCCCCCTGGATTCTGTTTTCGGCCCGATTCTGTTCACAAACAAAAATAAACACAAACAAAAATAAACACAAACAAAAATAAAAATTTAAAGAATGTATGGCTCTTTTTGCCAGCGTGGCGTTTTGTATTTGAATTAGAAAATTGATGTAATGCTACTTCTATTGGGCAGTGACACGACGTAGTATTATTGTGTATAACTCTATGGTGGAGCCAGTAATTGGGTTAGCTGCAAGGAGCACTGGAGGGAGAAAGGAAGATCGTCTTATTGAAGCCAATGCTATTACACTGAATTTCTTAAGCCTATAATGCTCGATTTTTGTTGGAGAAAACAACGTTCTTTTAAGCCTAAGAAATCCGCTCTCAAAGCATTGTCTCGATTAGAAGTGCCGTTTTTTTCCCGTTACATTTTAATCTAGTGCACCTTGTAGCTATTACCTCCAAATGATGTCTCGTAGTCCACTTGACGGTGCTCTGTAGTTTGTTCCACATTATGTTTTTAGAAAACTGACTGTATGACGCCACGTTTCCATGCAAAAACATGTGGGTATCACACTGGTAGACTCTACACAGTTACTGTTACAGTCTACGAATGGGTATTTTACGTGATTTTGCACTCGTAGAGTGGAAGGAAACATGGTGTCATACAGTCCGTTTTCTGCAAACATAATGTGGAACAAACTATATAAAAATATCACAGTGGGTGTTGCATTGGGTTTTTTCTTCGAAACTAGTACGTCACTAAGCCATTGTTAATTTCAACCGTGTGAAATTGATAGGTAAAGAAAGCATAACAAATTAAGCAATTGACAGTGACGTATAAATTGTAACTAATGTGACCTACAAGGACATCGAAGAAATGTCTGCTGATGCGCAATAATATCAGTTTCAATCGCTAAACTCTGCGACAAACCTACCTGAAAGATAGCCATTGTATGTGGCTTCAGCATATCCATGGCACGAGTGTGGATTTGGCCTGGTCCTCCTTAGTCCAATTAGTAAATAGATTTTGTTGCAACGACAGCGAATCAGTATCATATCCGTAACATTGTCCAAGTCCTACCCAGGATTTTTCCGTCTTAATAAGCTCTTAAAGTCCATTGCTCGTTTACGTTTGTGTGCTGGTAAAAGGTTTGTCTCGGAACTTGTAATACTGTTGAGATGAACCTATAGCCACCATCTTGGATCTGTCAATAAAGCAGCTCAACGTTGGCCTACTGCACAATGCAACCGTGGTAGGAGACACTGGTGCGTTTGATTCTTGCACAGGTGTGTTGTTGGTTGTCAGGATAGCTTGACAAAACCTTTTAACGCTTAAAGGAATACTAAACCCTCACTTTTTCAATTTTTTTAATGATAGCTAAGACCCTAAAAACCCCTGCAAAACTTATAAAATGTCGCTTGCCTTCTTACTTACGTCGTAATAAATTAAAATAACTGCGTTTTTGAAGACACCCAACCAAACGTAACACTACGAGAGCTCGCGACTATGGAGGTTTCGTGATGCAGCGTGACGTCAAAACATTTAAGGGAAATGGGGAGCGCATCCCTTCCCATCGTGCAGCGCGTGCGACCTAGTCTCTGCGTGTAAACAAACATGGCTACCAACAACACTGACGCTGTCGCTGTAAATTTGTTGCAGCTTTATCAGTTTGAACCTGTAAATCCCTAACCAGACTGGCTGCTCGCAGCTGCACGCCGACGTAGTATGGTGTAAAAAAGACTTCAATATTCGTCTCTAACGCAACACCAACCCAACGGTTGCTGCAATGTTGACCTTGTAGGCACGTAGTTACGCATAGCTTCGCACGAAATTTTCTTCTGTCTGGAAAGGCCTTTACGCCACTGTTTCCAGTAACATCCAACCATTTCCGCAGCCGGGTGGCATCTTTTTCGGCATTCGGTAAGCTGAACAAACTTATTTTGTGGTTTGACGAACTTTTATACTCCTTCGCTATGCACGAGGGCATGATGTTTTAGCGGCGAACGAGCGAACCGGAAACGATGTCCCAGGCGATGCCGTTTTGTTTCTGGCGCACGTGCAGGTCACGCAGACAGCTGGAAGGCGCCTTAAAAGTCTTGACGTCACGACGCGTCGCTCAAACGGGATTTTCTCCAGAGCTTGTGCATCGTCTGCTTAAATCAGGTGGTTTAAAAATTCGTACGGCTTAAACAATAACACCTATTGACGTCGGATGACTGTTAACATTAATTCCAGTATCTAAACTATCGATAAAAATTTAATTGTTGGAGGGTTTAGTATTCCTAAGGACACGTAATTTCCGTGATAAAATTTTTAGTGAGCTCTGTCCAAAAATAAGGCCTATATTTTGTGCCAATTAAATGGGTGTTTTTGTTTCCGTGATTGTTTACCTACCACTTTATGTTGCAAATCGCGGAAATTACGTGTCCTTAAGTATTCCTTTTAACTCCAGAGTAAACTACTCCAAACATGTCTGAATTTACTGTAGAATAGTTTGTACTGATACCATTGAGTTTACTCAAGCATAGAATGTAATGGTTTGGAGCGATGTCGTGATGTCTCATCTGAACTGATCCCCTTCTAACTAGTAGACACTAAATAAAAAAAAATTCTTAAAGGAACACTTGCTTACCTTTAAAGCACTTGCTGCCCCATTTCTCCTTTCCATCGGGGCACAACAGTCAGGCATGTCGTCTAATTCGTCAATACCATTCCGCCGCCTGAAATAAAGGAGAAACAAACAATTAAGGTAAGCCACTGGTTGTCGTAATTCAGTTTAAAGTGTTACTATACCATGAATGACAATTCTGTTCAAAAGCATTAAAGCGTGCGCAGCGTATCTTGAGTCCTGCAGGTATTTCACGATTGGCTAAGTCTTCCTGGAGGGAGTTGCTTTAAGCAGCGGCCGCCATTGTTTTTGTAGCTGCTTTGGTATCAACAAGGTACTCTGCTACCAAAAAACATACAATCGATTACATTGTGGGGCGAACTCAAGATAGCCTGCGGACATTACAAAGACAGCTTAGCACTTCTTCAGGGTGAGCTGCCTGATACCGAGTGCTGTCCGGTTTTTTTCTGTTAGCCTCCTAACTTTAATTTATTTGGATTTGTTCGACATGTAGTGATACTCTTTCGCAGTTTGCTGAAGCCTAACGTTTTGGACCGTTCGTTGTATTTTTCAAGAAAACTGTTCCTCATTGTAGCGAATCCTGAGTGTCTGGTTCTCAAGGTACCACAGCGGTGCACCTTTTCGTTATCTAGTAACCAATGTAACCAATCAATGACCTTTGTAAGCTCATTAGTATACACCATTCCCTAGGCTCATACTGTACACATTAAGCTTGGAAGCGCCATCGTTTTGAGTTCTGACGCTGCCCAATTACTACATCAACTTGAGTTAGTTCTCGGTTATTACTGGACCTGGTCACACAAATCCTAACTCTCAGTAGGTGACTCGCCCTACTCAAATTTCAGCCAACATCCCGAGAAAAAATATGTTTTCATAAGCCAACAAAACGAAAAGTCCCACCTCTCATTACATCAGTTATACACAAACGTAAGATCTGGCGAAGAAATTCGTGAGCAGGAGGCGAAACAGTGTTGAGCCTTCTGACCAGGCCAAAACTTGCAAAGACATACGAAGTACAAATATCAAATTTTCAGCAACAAATTTGTGTACTTGGCCACAATAACCAACCTCCACCCTCCCACCCCCCAAAAATGATAAAAAAAAAAAAGCTAAAAATAATGGGAGGGACACGCCCAGTTAATGTTTTGCTGGATCCGCCGTATTGAAAAGTGATGGCGTATTTCCAATATGATGGAACCAGCAAAACATTAAATTGGATTGTCCCTCCCTTTATTTTTATCTTTTTTTTTTGGAGGGGGGGGGAGGGAGGTTATTATGAATAAGACACAAAAATTTGTTGCTGAAAATTTGATATTTGTACCTAGTACGTCTTCTTGAGTTTTGGCCTGGTCAGAAGGTCCTTCAACACAGTAAGATATGGGTTTTTGAGGACTTAACACTTCATTAACGGGAGCACTTAGCTCTTGACGTGCTCCCAGCCGTAGCCATGGCGCCATAAGGGGAGAGGGACAATTTTGCTAGCTAAATCCCACTGGAAATTCCTAGATTCTTTTTGCATGCCACAATCGAGATGAGCACGAGACATCACAGGGGTTTTTCTCTTCCAGAAAATGTCAGGGATGGCTGAGGTCGGACTCGAACCCGAGACCTCTGGCACATGAGACGGTCATACTTAACCATCAGGCCACCTTGCCCCACTCATTAACGTGAGCAGTCTTCTAACCACGTGGTGGTTTGGCGTACCACCTTTTTCACAACAGATGTTGACTTTTAAACTTTTTTTTTAAAGTCCCACTTGTCCCAGTTAGTCGTCGGAATCGATCAAGCGATGGCTGGTAGCCAACCACTCTTGACCACTGGTTTGTGCTTGCTCGCGTTGTTAGGGTCCTCAGGGGCTCCTCACAAGATCAGATGTGTGTTGGTATTTATAGTGTCCGCGGCCCATCTTGAGTTCGCCCCAGAATGAACACAAATACTCGATTGTACGTGTTTGGTCCCAGAGTGCCTTGTTGATATCCAAAGTAGTTAGAAAAACAATGGCGGCCGTCCATTAAAACCGTCCCCTCCAGGAAGATGTAGCCGATCACAAAATAGGTGCAGGACTCAAGATACGCCGCGCACACTATAGTTATTATTTTTTTTACGCTTGGTATCATTCTCTTTTAATTTCTTCTGTGGGCATTCCCCAGAAGAGAAACCAGAGCATCAACCCGACTTGCTATGAAATAAAAATAGTAATATTGCAATCGTTAGCCAATGTTTTAAAGTTATTTTTCCTAAATAGATTTTCCAGGGTTCGAATACTTTTTCGGTTCCTACTTTCCCTGGTACTTCCAGGTTTTTCAGACACAACCCACAGGAATTCCCAAGTATTTTACAAATGATTTAGTTGGGGAAATGAATATTGCGCCTGATGTTGCGACAATATCCAAAAATGTATCAAATATATAATAATAGTTTGTTGCTGGAGTAACTGGTCTGGTAAGGATCGCATAGGATCGCTGACTGCCAACCGAAAAAAAAAACAATCAAATTTCCAAAATAAATGGCGGTGAATGAAACGTGAAGATAAAACTTTTGCATTGTGAAGCATGACCAGGAAAAGGGTGGATAGGAAGGAAAGGTTTTCGGGTTTCAGCTGCCTTGCCACCAAGGTTAGACCTACCAGGGACTCAAGGTCCCCGATGGCATCGCCAGGCGAGGGGGAAAAGGGGAGAATTGGGAGGTCAATTGTGATATACCAGTACACTGGAGAAAAAATGTGTAAAAAAAATTAAAACTTTAAAATAAAAAATAAATAATGTTTCAGAAAGAAGTTGCCTTGAAGAGATACCTAAAAAAAATAATAATAATGGGAACTGCTTATCATCGGGGGGAGTGGAATCCGCAGATTTTCGTATTTTCAACCGAGGCCTGAGGGGGAACTGATTTTGCCATGTTCTTGAGGTGTTTTTAGCCTGCTTGCTTGTTGCTTTTGGGTGTTTCGGTGTAGTGTCTGTCTCGGATTTCTGTATTTTTCACTGTTTTGTTTTGCGTATATAATGATTGCTGGGTTTACGTAATATCCTCTTTTCTCCTTTGCTCCTTCTAACTCTGGACAGGTGTAATAGTGTGCGCGGCGTATCTTGAGTCCTGCACTTATTTTGTGATAGGCTACCTACGTCTTCCTGGAGGGGGCGGCTTTAACCGACGGCCGCCATTGTTTTTGTAACTCCTTTGGATATCAACAAGGCACTCTGCGACCAAACACCTACAATCGAGTATTTGTGTTCATTCTGGGGCGAAAGATGGGCCGCAGACACTATAGTGGACCTAAACAGTCCCTTTCTGTTCCGTTTTCCATCTTGTATGTGAAGACAAAATTTTATTATTATTATAAAAACAAACAAACAGCAAAAAAAAAAAAAAAAGCACAAAGGTATATTTGAAATATTTTTTTATTTCCAGTTTTTTCCCCCTGATTTTTCAAAAAGACTTTGCTTTTTCCGGCTTTTTCATCCGTTTTATATCTCCATGTGTGAGCCATGACTCACACCAGAAATTCATAATAATTTCTCATTAAATTCACATTAAATTCGTAAGAAAAACGAGCACCAAGACGACGCTAGTCTAAAGAAGAGTTGCAAATTCATTCCCCAGCAGCATTACATTCTGAATCTCCAAAATTTGGAAAAATCTCACACAAAGTTAATAAAGATATTTATTACAATCCTCCAGCCATTCGTTATAAATCTCCGTCCACGTTGGTCTGTTTTTTGAAATAGGTCACTCCGATCATATTTTACTATTGATGATTTATCGATTGCACACGCCTCACGACTCTTCAATGATACATGGGAGCTGAGAAGGTGGAAAAAGACAATGAGTTCCCTGAGGAGACAAAGGGTTGATGCCACCGGAAGGAAAAACCACTGAAATCTGTGCATAACCAACAACCGGATATGAGTGAACGTTTCATTGCTGAGAGAGATGTTTTGTAATTATTTATTGTCTTAATCAGCGGAAGCAAATCAGTGCTTTTACTAACTACAGTAGAACAATTTTGTACCTTACTTGACGACGTGCACCTGTAAAACGTATTACCATTCTTTTTGTACATAATCACTCTAACACTATAGAGCAGTGACACGACGTAGTGTTATTGTATATAACTCTATGCTGGAGCCTTAATGGGTTAGCTGCAAGGGGCACTGCAGAGAGAAACAGAAGGGCGTCATACTGAAGCCGATGCTGTTAAGAGTAGATTTCTTAGACCTAACACGCGCGATTTTTGTTGTTGGAGAAAACAACGTTATTTTAAGACTAAGAAATCCGCTGTTCCGTTGTTTTTCCCTCCATTTTTATTTAGTGCACCTTGTAGTTATGCCCTCCAAAACCCATACTTGGAGCCAATATGGCCGCAAATGTCACTGCTCTATAAGACCCCACCATGGACGTACCTTAATTATCACAAATAAAGGTAAATTAGTCGAGTTAACATTCTACTCAACTTTTTGGGAGGAAGAGGGACAATTTGGCTACGAAATGCTTACCATGTTTTACATGCCACATTCGACATGAGCACGAGTACCGCTCCAGGGCCCTTCTCTTCCCTAATGAACCCGGGTCCTTCGGCAAATGACACAGTCATGCTAAACACTGAACCACACTACCCCTTACTTTAATTATCATTGTTTGAAACAATGTAGTCAACCATTGCTTGTCCTGGTGCTATTAAAAACGGTGTGAGATGGCCGGCTACCGAGTTTATTGTGCACGCAGCGTATCTTGAGTCCTGCAGATATTTTATGAGCGGCTACATCTTCCTGGAGGGAGCGGCTTTCATCGACGGCCGCCATTGTTTTTGTAACCATCTAGGATATCAACAAGGTGCTCTGCTATCGAAAACATACAATCGATTATCTGTATTCGTTCTGGGGCGAACTCAAGATAGGCCGCGGACACTACAGTTCTGTATGCCGATTTTTCAGGGGTAATCTGAGCATTTTTCTTCAAGTACACAGAGTCGATGCGGCGGCTTACTATGCCAATTTGTGTTCGTTGTACAAACACTCAGTAAAGAAACGTAACTTTCACTAAGAGAGTGTCGCGTTGGATGGGGTGCAGTTATTTAGTAGAAACACAATGCCAACACGATTTATCTGAAATTTAGTTACTGGTACACTCAATTTTTTACTTTAATTTTGTAGAGTTGGGATGACCAATTAGTTTACGACTAGCAATAACACATCATTGTGGAATTTTGCCGACCATTTTGCAGAATTTTTATAAATTTGATTTCTTTTGAGCCTAAAATCATCTGAAGCATAGTAAAGCTTGCATAGATGAACCAGTTCAGCTATGAATCTTACTAGACGTTTTTGAAAGCACCAAGTGTATAGTAAGGCCAAAGAAACAAACACGGGGATGCAAACTGGTAACCAGAATAGGCCCATAGCTGCTGAAGTAGCATGGTAGTCCCTTACACTACCCTGGTAGGCGCAAACTGGCATGGACTTTGCCAGGGTCCCCTTCCCAATTGTCGACCAGTCGTCCTAACAGCGCCAGGTTTAAACATGGACGGAAAGCCAAATGGGTTAGAGACGTGTCAAATAAATACAAATGCAAACATTTTTACGTTACCTTTTGGACTAAAATTTGCGACTGCCTGAGAGGGGAATTGAACCCACGACCTCTAAAACCAAAGGCCAAAGTCCTAACGCTAAGCCATACTGCACGGCCAAAAGGAAGCAGCATTTAACGCGCACACATGCACATAACACATACTTTCCAATCGCGACTGTAAGTATGTGTTTATATGTATTTGTCCAAAAGGCCAAGTAAATAGATTTGCATCCGTATTTATTTAACATTAACAGCAAGGGACACGCCCTGCACCCCCTTCTAAAATCGTCCCTCTATTTACGAAGAAACGAGCGCACGTAATCGTTAGTATATTCGAATATTCGTTCAAAAATTATTTCCATGTATTGGTCCGTCCCCCCCCCCAATTTCCCAAAAATCTGTTTTTCAATAAATACTTAAGTTTTAGCTAGTCTGTTGGCAATGCAAGACCTACATAATACACCCACAAGTTTAATTTCATACTATCGGAGTCGCTCGCTTCGCTCACTCATTCGGCGTCGTCTCGCTACGTTCGTGGAGCTTTCATGCTGCAACTCTTGTGCTGCTGACAGACATTCCACGTTTAAAACGATCAAGCAAATGGCCAGAGTGCAGTACGCGTTTTTCGTAAGGCTTGACTGCATAAACAAATGATAACCATAAATCATTCCAACAGTCTGGCCATCCGAGAGCTACGTGCGCGTCGATCCATGCTTCCAGTAATTTCTTTGATTCCAAGAGCATCACAAAATCATGTGCAGATTATTTCGACGCAAACTAATTGTAATTATTGCTCACAATTCGTCCATCACATTCCTGAGCGCGCCTGCATTTCATCTATATCATTCAAAACATACGATTTGTTTGTTTGCACATTTGTACGTCTTCTCCTCCAGAAGAATCCCCTATGAAGGTGAGAGATGAAAGATTGAGAGAGAGCAAAGCGAGACACACACTGAAAAAGTTTACTTTACGTGTAAATCGCTCGCTCTGCTTGCTCAATCCACGCACCACCGTGCTTCAGAAACACGAATGTTTGGCACCCTTTTAAAACCAAATCTATCCATGCATCAAGTCCATGATACAAAATTAATTTTAATATCTATATGTGTTAACGCTGCAAAATACGTCGTCCGTTTAGATTATTTTCTGCGTGCATCCTTGTTCAGATCGTCTCATGCGGTGCGTAACTAGCTTCAAGACGATCCATGATTCATGTAATTTCTATGTACTGATTATTTCGACGCATACTAATTGCAAATGTTGCTCACAGTTCGTTCGTCACATTCCTCAGCATATCTACATTTCACCTACATCATTCAAAAACATACGATTTGTCTGTTTGCATGTCTTCTCCTCCAGAAGTAATCCCCTACGAAGGTGACAGATGAAAGATTGATAGAGCAAAGCGAAACACACAATGAAAAGATTTAATTTACATGGAAATCGCTCACTTTGCTCGCTCAATTCACGCAATTCCGTGTTTCAGAAACACGAATGTTTACGGAATGTACGGAAAATCGGTCAAAGTGTCGAGCTCAAAAACTGGCCGTCTGACACCGTTTTAAAACCAGATCTACGGGTCTGATTTTTCCATGCATCAAGTTAGTTATATACAAAACCGATTTTAAGATCTATATGTGGTGTGTTGCAAAATACGTTGTCCTTTTAGGTTATTTTTTCGGCTCATTCGGCCGCGTCTCGCTGCGCTCCAGATCATCTCTCTTTTGCTCGTGCACCGTGTTAAAACCAAGTCCATGGTTTTGATTTTTCCCTGCATCAAGTCAGTCAGTATAAAACCGATCTTGAAACGTATATGTCGTGTGTTGCAAAATACGTCGTCCGTGCATCCTTTTCCAGATCTTCTCTCTTCGCTCAAGGAGGTTTGCATGAACAAACTATGACGTCATGAACAAACATCATGAGGGTTTAATAAAACAAACTTTGACGTTACTAGGACAGCCCCCCTCCCCCCCCGTATAGCCGGTTTTTTATAGCATTGTTGTAATTTCCCGTTTGCATGAAAATGCTGAATTTCCCGATAACAGTCGCCCAGGCTTTCATTAGATTGTTACCAGATTACGCAGATTCCACTCCTAATTTTATTGAAGTCGTAGTGGGAATCAAGATAAATCTTTCGTTTGTGGAGCATTGTTGTGATTTCACAATTGCATTAAAATGCTGTGGTTTCCCATTAGGAGTCGCCCAAGGTTTCATTCGATTTAGTTAGATCAGGAATCAAGAGATAAAGAGGCCTAGATCCCGTTTGCATGAAAATATTGTGACGTCACCAGTACTGTGTCTCTTTGTTGAAAACACAGTTCGAATCATACACACAATTCTGTCATTCATTCATTATACAGGCATTCCGTTTGACAGTTTGATATAAACAAACAAAAAAAAAAAGATTATCGAAATTCCCACTGTGGACGCACGAACAGTAGAAATAAGAATTAAGAGTGGGAATCTGGGTAATCTGGCGACACACAAACAAACAAATAGTATTATCTTAGTTATATAGATTTTTAAAGGGTTTTTCGCATATTTGAGGGTGATAATATCAAGTTACAGCGATGAAAATAAGTCTATATACTGTGCGGAATTTAATTATCTTTCGTTTGGCCCTGGTCCCATCATTGTAGGTGCTTTGGTTCCGGAGGAGTAGAGGTACAAACACACACGCACGCACATCGTACGTCCTTAATGATGTAGATACTAGGCGGCAAGGCAACTTGCAAGGCACAACCCAGAAACACAAGCCAAAAACAAAAGCTGAATTGCCAGCGTCAGTGTCTTTCCCTTCCACATATTATATTGAAGTCATCTATCAACTGGCTACCACGTCCCTGGTCGACTTCGCCATTCTTTAGTTCTTAAATGTTTTAGGGAGAACTACTGCACACATCCGTAACCAACACTCAACTCTCCTCCCTCTACTTGCATGAGCAATCCAAAACGCATGGATCATTTCCCCTCCTCAAGATTGGTTGGGTGGGAACGGGGAAGGAAGAAAGCATAGTGCTGGATGTGCTGGATAATGTCAGATAGTGCTGGATGTGACTCGAGAATCCCATTGGAAAACTTAAAAACCAACTCAGACATAACAAAAAAAACGTAACATGACACAGAAGTTTTTTTGGGGGAATATTCGAATGAAATGTATATGACTTAGATCGTAATATTTGTTTGTTTGTTTGTTTGTTTGTGCGTGCGTGCGTGAGTGCGTGTGTGTGTGTGTGTCGCCAGATCACCGAGATTCCCACTGCTAACTATTGAATTGTCCGTATAAGTAATGACTCGAACTCGCGTTTCAACAAAGATGCACACACGATATTGATGACGTCTTGGTTTTTAGTCTTCTGTACAGCCGTACCGGCTGAGAAGACTATTGCAACGACTTTGTCCGTCCGTCCGTCCGTTGCTTTTTTCAACTTCACAACGGTACCAGAAATTGACGACCACTGTTTACAACGTTCCATTCAGTGTCAAAAGTTAGTTAAATAACATGGCAAATTAAAACATCGTTGCCTCCTTATAGCTAATAGACTTCTTCGACGTAACTAAATTAAATAATAACATTTCATCGTCGAATTGAAATGCTAAAAATTTGTGTTAACGCTGCCGTAAAAACAAAAACATTTTAACTTCGTTTAAAAGAGTCTTGTCGCATTGTTGCATGAATGAATACGCTTACGATCGAACCAAATTCTCCATTAGGCCTATCTGCTACTTACGAAACCAAAACTGCCATTAAAAAATTAGGCCTAAAAAATGAAAATTAGATCTAAAATCACGTTACCATGGCAACGTCAATAGTTGCTACGAGTCACTGCTGCATTTTCTCCTGTCCCTTCCCTACTACCACTGATCTATATTAGGCTACGTTGCGCATTACGTTGTAACACTGTAACTGTGTGCGCGGAGGCAAACCGTGTTGCAAAAATGAATAGGCTTACTGTGTACAATCCAAATCTCCGTTAGTTGCTACTTACGAAATTAAAGTTGTAAATTAGGCCTAAACGCTGACAATTATGCCTAAAACGTAAAATAAGGTTAAAAGCTAACACATTTGTAACTGGCAATTCTGATGGTACTGTTTTTAGATTATATAACAGAGATAGCTGTAGTGCACGATAGAGGTGTGCGCCTCAACATTGGAAGTGGACGAACTGTACAAAAGACCAATGCGACTAGATAGTCGCTGTAGCCCCTTGTCTCCAGTCACACTGTTTTCTTGCAAACGGGATCTAGGCCTCTATGTCTCTTAACCCTGAATCTATCTAAATCTAGAAAGCTTGGGCGACTGCTAACGGGAAATCGCAGTATTTTCATGGAAACGGGAAATCACAACAATGCTTTTATTAAACCGGCTATATAAGGGGGGCTGTCCTAGTATATCCTATTCGAATATCCGCTTAACGAACGAATATTCGAATATTAGTCCGACCCCTAGTATACATGCCAATGGTTATGAGTACCAGCATTTAAGAAAACTACAGAAAAAAAAGGCAGCAGTCTGATTACTATAAGCCTACACTATAACATTAAAGACACAAGGAATGAAGCAATAATAAGCCTATTTGAGATCAGCAGTTAGAGCGCCAACACCATAATAGACAGAACAGAGAAGAGCTGTGGCATGCATGTGTCTACTAGCGGCTCCACCTTTCTCCTGATTAATGACCAAGACAGGTTAATAAGTTGTTTTGCTCAATGCATTACTCGTGTTGTACTTGCCAACAGAAAGCATTACAGCCCAGTCGCCCAAGCTTTTGTACGTCTTGACACACCAATCAAGTGTCCTCCTCGGGGGCAAGCACTCTCTTCTCTCCCTTGCAATATTACAAACACAGCCATTAGGCAAAACGCCTCCAAATATTAATGGGTTAGTGAAACGTTTTGAATCACCATGCCCCTTTTATGGAAGGAGACTGCCCGCCGATGGATGGATGTCTCCATCTATCCGAAATCGTGTTTAGAATACCTTGTTGAGTTTTGTTGGCGAAGAGTTCTGTTTACGATGAGTTCTGTTTGTGATAAGTTCTGTTTACGATGAGATTGTCTGCTATGAGTTTTGATTGCAATGAGTTCTGCTTGCGATAGGGTCTGGTTGTGATAGGGTCTGTTTGTGATAAGGTCTATATGCAACGAGTTCTCTATCAATTTATTATGTTGCAAGGAGTTTTGTTTGTGAGTTCTGTTTGTGATTTGTTCTGTTTGCACTGCGATTTGTTTGAGATGAGTTTTGTTTGCAATGGGATTTGTTTGCAATGAGTTTTGTTTGCAATGAGTTTTGTTTGTAATGGGTTTTGTTTGCAATGGGTTTTGTTTGCAATGAGTTTTGTTTGCAATGAGTTTTGTTTGCAATGGGTTTTGTTTACAGTGGGGTTTGTTTGCAATGAGTTTTGTTTGCAATGAGTTTTGTTTGCAATGAGTTTTGTTTGTAATGGATTTTGTTTGCAATGGGTTTTGTTTGCAATGAGTTTTGTTTGCTTGAGTTTTGTTTCCAATGGGTTTTGTTTACAGTGGGTTTTGTTTGCAATGAGTTTTGTTTGCA
>JAHWFP010154442.1:0-10735 GCA_023313725.1 Lithobius niger | reverse complement strand
ACTTTCTTTTTTTTTTTGTTTAGGAATTTTATTTTCCCCATAACCTTTACACTTTTATGGGTATACATCCGTACGGCATAACTCGGAATCAAGCCAACGACCTAATCGGAGGCTTTATCCTCAAACTCCTCAAATCGGATCCAAAGGAGGCCCTCTCCAAGCAGGGTTCGCACATAGAAGATGAAACCGTTTTCAAGGCTTTTTCAAGGCTTCTTAATGCTAGCTTACAACCAATATCAAGGCTCTTTGCGCAGTAGAATCTCAAAATTCTCTTTTAAATTCCAATATTTTGCCGGATGTCATCGTTGGCAGCACTGTTCTCTTTGTTTGCAGTAGAAGCGTCGTAAACAATGACGAACATTAGGTCCTCCCTTCCCTGAATAGACAAGGAGGGAGGAAGAACACAGCATCTGACAGCCAGTGGATCAGCACTTGCTCAGCTGCCCCTTCGGGCAAACATTGCTTGCACTGTCCGGCATCTCTATCGTTCGGTCTCTAGTCCAATCTGAGTCCATCATTCACAGAAGAAACGAATTGGACAGACAAATTATTTCTATTCATTTATTTAATTGTATCCCTGAATTAACATTACTTCTCCGACACTAACCTCATTCCAAATACAGTACACTATAACAAAATTCGAGGCTCTCGACAACGAAAATTCCAATTTTCAAGGTTTTTCAAGCCTTGAATTTTCGGTTTTTAAATTTAAGGCTTTTCGAGGAATTCAAGGCCATGTACGAACCCTGTCCAAGGCAAATAAACACGGTAAAATTACCGAAATTTAGGAAAAAACGCAGTAAATTACGGGAAAAAATGTACGAAAACGCAGAAAAATCATCCTGCGGCCCCCTCCAATACGCCCTTGCGTACCGTATTCGGGTGTGTGATTTTTGTGCATTTTACTTATCTCAAATTTTATAATCAGACGGGTTTGGCTAGTTACAACCGTCCACACTTAGCCTCCAACAAACACACAAACATGCAATTTTTTTTCTGATATAGATCATGTTGATCTAGAAATCGGCCTGTCCATCTTACTTCTTACATCAAGCTCCAGCGTTAAGTTGGCAACAAATTACAGTCGATACCTCAGTAGTCCTGCTTTTCCTATCGCGTAATCAACTCCAGAATTTATGGCCAATTCGGCCTTTTAGCTGGAGGCATGGCCCCAGGGCCCGAGATGGAAATCTCTCTCTTCCAACCAGAAACTCCTTCGTATAGTACAGCACAAACATGCTCCACACGCGTTTGCTCATCACGTATATAATAAACCTCAATTTTTGGTTTTAAAGTAGAATCATTGTGTCCCAATTCAAAAGATGGCCTACTTTTTTTTTTTGCTGAAGTTAAGATAACGAACCCTTTCGATTGGCTTCAATCGATACGGTGCGTTCTCGATTGGCGTTCCTGCTTAGCGTGGATGTACACTTTAAGGCGAAAAGGAAAGAGGGATAGTTTTGATAGTTAATTCCAATCGGAAATTCCAAGGATCTTTTGCATGCCCTAATGGACATGAGCACGAGACATAACAGTGCCATGGATGGCTGACGTCAGGTTTGAACCCGGAACCTCTGGCATTTGATTAAAATAGTCGTCCTAACTATCACACCACCTTTTCCCTTTGTGTATGTATGTACACAATTAGGCTAGAGTATAGAGCAGTGACACGACGTAGTATTATTGTGTATAACTCTATGCTGGAGCCTTAATGGGTTAGCTGCAAGGGGCACTGCAGAGAGAAACAGAAGGGCGTCATACTGAAGCCGATGCTGTGAAGAGTGATTTCTTAGACCTAAAACGCGCGATTTTTGTTGTTGGAGAAAACAACGTTATTTTAAGCCTAAGAAATCCGCTCTTCCGTTGTTTTTCCCTACATTTTTATGTAGTCCACCTTGTAGTTATGCCCTCCGAAACCCATACTGATGCCAATCTGGTGCCAATATGGCGGCAAATGTCACTGCTCTATCGGGCAGTGACATGACGTAGTATTATTGTATATAACTCTATGGTAGAGCCAGTAACTGGGTTAGCTGCAAGGGGCACTGGAGGGAAAAAAGAAGGTCGTCTTACTGAAGCCAATGCTATTAGACTGGATTTCTTAAGCCTATAACGCGCGATTTTTTTGTTGGAGAAAACAACGTTATTTTAAGCCTAAGAAATCCACTCTTAAAGCACTGTCTTGACTAGAAATGCCGTTTTTCCCCTTACATTTTAATCTAGTGCATCTTGTAGCGATGCCCTCCAAATTATATCTCGTAGCCAATATGACGTCACCTTGTTTGTGCAAAGAAATCGAACAAAAAAGAAGGTATTGGAGCACATCGGTGGATGCAGTTTCACACGCCCCTTCACCTCCCCCCCCCCCCACCCACCCCCTTCTCCCCACCACTCTCGACGTAGGCGCAACGTTACATTAGACTCTCGGTATAAAGTTTTGCCGAAATCGGCATCGGCACTGATCGGGTTTTTACGGTAGTCCATTTGCCGTGTTTAGAGATATATTGCTCTAGAACTTATTTTTCTGCAAACTTACGATGTGCTTTATGTTATGTAGAACTTATTTTACGCTTAAAGAAAATAAAGTTTTGTCTTGAGTTTCTCTGCGTCCGATTTTGGAAAGAACCTAAAGAATAGCACACATTTGGCCTCGCCCGTCAGTGGCGAAGCGGGAAATTAGCTGGCACCATTCACAACCAGATGTCGTCATACAATCGACGGCCCATCGAAAACAACCACACGTAACTTAACCTTAAACAATCCAACGCAGTAATTACGCTTATCATTCTTTTAACAGGTCATTAATTAGGCTACTTTAGCATACCTAACTACGTGTTTGTGGTTTTGAGCAGAGCTATAGCTAGTTCCGACAGCTTCGTTAAATGTGCGACCAGCAATTTAGGGCACAATAAAACGATACTTAAATGCCATGCTGAGAAATAGATACGCAACAATGGCTCACTCAAATCTCATAGCCTACATCATTCACAGACCACCGAACGTCCCACCCAAAAGTTCCAGAACGTGCAAAATATGACGGCCAAATAAAGACCTGACCCCGAACAAGACACCTTTAAAGAGAATTTCAATTATGACCATTCCGTGAATCTCAGTACTGGTCTCCATGCCGACTACTGAAATAGTTGCTTCTCAAAAGTTAAGAGATGCAACAAGTCAAACACTAAAATGGCGACGTTTCGGGGGGAAATCTGCTCCGTTATCTAAACAGTATTGTAAGTTCTAAGCAACATTGTTACGGCGTGGCTATGACAAGATAAACCACATAGGCAAGCCTTCACTTAAGAAGCAACCCTTTAGGCGGCTTCGCTGCGCGGCAATTACGATAAGCCAAGACTATAAGCCAAGACTACCTGGATGTAAAGGCCTAACGTTAGAAATTCGACGCGTCGTCCAGTTAGCTACTGATTCTGCCACCAGTCGCGCTACTTACACCCCAAAAATGAACTGCTCTAGCATGCGGACTGAACTGTGAAAGGTACAGTACCGCTCAAAAATAAATGGACAAGCACAACAATAGATGTGCTGCTCCGGCCTGCGCTGTAAACAGGACGAGCACTTCCATTGTTGCAAGAAATAGCGGTAACGGAGAGCAATCTGTATCAAAACTCGCAGTAGGCCAACAATGCTTAAAGGGAGTAAACTGCAAATTTTCTGTCTACTAACGTTCGAAATAAGCTTAGTTTGATATGCCACGAACTGCTGGTGCCAGACAACGGAGCCCAACGAAATTTAATGCTGCAACCATCCACATAGCAACTCAGCCGACAGGTTGCTGAACAAGTTAGCTGTAATTTTCGCACTGTGTCGACGATTGTTCGAAGAGCCAAAAGTAAACTAGGATTATTTATCAATAGAACTTTATTCTGAACTATTTTTACTTACATTATGTTTTCAAACATGGGCTTTTCGCCTTTTCAACAGTATTGAAAGGACCGGATCCGCCTTATTTACTGTTAATGTCTTAAATACAACCGTTCCAACTGTAAAAAATGTGTCCTGCTTTACGAAAACACTTTAAAATACTTTTAATAACGTATTTCGTATCATACTCCACGTTACTACTTATACATTAATGCATAATGAATAAACTGAACAGATAGCGTATATTGTTCTTGTTTAATGAGATTTTAATTGGAATAAGAGTGCCACTGTCTTAAAAACTTGCAATTCAAAACTTTACGTAAAAAGAATTTATTTAATTAAGAAAAATCACATTCAAAAAGGTATAGCTTTGGTGATCATGGTTCGGACCACAAACTTGGTTTTGGTATCTGATAGGTTCACACTGTTTTCACCATTTGTCTTTGCGTCCAAAAATTAGTCTAAAAACACGGCAAATTAAAACATCGTTGCTACCTTATGGCTAATAGGCTTTATCGACGTAATGAAATAATAACATTTGATCGTCGCATTTGCCCACTACTGGAAGACATGCAACCGTAAAAGCTGAAGGATTTTAAAAACGACAGACAGTAGCTTCCTTTAAAATAATCTCTACACCGTGTGGATGGATAACTAGGCCTACCCTCGAACCAAATTCTCCATTAGCAGCAATTAAAACGGCAGGTTAAAAAATTTGGCCTAAAAGCTGGAAATTAAGAATTAAATCACGTTACCACGACAACGTCAAGTTTCCGCACCGTTTTGCATACGTGAATAAAGCCCTAACCAGAGTGCCTGCTCGCGGCTGCAATGCGTCGCAGTCTGTTGTCAAAAAGACTTCAACATTGGTCCTTAAACACAACACCAACCAAACGATTGCATCAATTCTGACCTTGTAGGCACGTAGTTACGCATTGCTTCGCACATAATTTGCTTCTGTCTGGAGAGAACTTAAGCCTACTCTCGTACCCTATTTTCTGTTAGCTGATACTTATGAAATTGAAACGGCAGCTAAAAATTAGGCCTCAAAGCTGACAATTACTCGTAAAATCTAAAACTAGGCGTAAAAGCTAACACATTTTTAACTAGGAATTGTGTTTTAGATTATACAGGGTGAGCCAAATGTCCCTTGCGCCACAAGCCCTACAGCATTGGAATTACCCACCTGACTCGTGGGACTTTGTTTTGTCCCTAAGATGAGGGCCACCCCATGAGCTTGCCTTGGGACTCCCTGCTCCCCTCAAACCCAGATATGAAATTCAACTTTGTTCTCATGAGAAATGGACGTTTGGTTCCAATTGAGGAAATATCCGCATGGCGCAGCCAAGGTGATCGCCGAAAACGACATGATAATTTGATAAACGGGATGCGTTTTATTATATCTTCATTGTAGCCCCACGTCTACATGAGGGCTTCCCTGAACGGTGCAGGAAATTGTCCGGTGCACCCGTCATAGGTCCTACATCACTGAGATTACACACCTGACGCATAGGACCGACCAACGTTTGTCCCTAACGGTTGTCCCTAAGATGGCATTGGAACGCCACGCCCCCCTCAACCCCCAGTTACAAAGTTTCTCTTTGTTCCTTAAACTAAACAGGAAAAAAAATCCCTGAGTTCGGCAGTTGATTGGGAACGTTCATGTAATACGTTTCAAGAAATAAGCTATCCCCCCCCCCCACTCCGGTCATCATCAATCGTCATCAGTTGACGAACAGGCGTAGGTGATAGGGCCTGCGGTTTTTTATTCATGGGAGATGGCAGGAATCAACTGTGCTACCCAAGGATGTCAGTCATGTTTATTGTATGGAACAGAAATAAACTTGGTAATTATCGGAGGTTAAAGGTGGCAGGGTACCCCATGCATGATTCCCCCCCCCCCCCCCCAAGGTCCTTTGATGGGTGCACCGGACAATATCCTGCACCGTGCAGGGCAGCCCTCGTGTGGGTGTTGGGGCTACATTGAAGACGTAATGAATAAAATGCATCCCGCTTATCCAATTAGCACGCCGTTTTCAGTGATCATATTGGCTGGATCATGCGTATATTTTCCCCATTGGAACCAAACAACTATTTCTCACAGGATAAAAATTAAATGTTATATCTGGGGGTTGAGGGAGACAGGGCCCGCCCAACGCAAGCTCATGAGGTGCCCCCCATATTACGGACAAAGCAAAGAATATGAGTCAGGTGGGTAAATCCAATGCTGTAGAGCGTTTGGTGCGGTGCAAGGGACTTATGACTCGCACTGTTTAATAGAGATGGCTGTTCCAGTGTGGGGTAGAGGGACACACATTATGGAAAGTGGGAGAAGTGAACAGAAGACGTTAGGACACGTAGTCGCTGCAGCCGCTTTTTTTTTTTTTATTATTTATAACATTTTCCCGCTCTTAAAAGACTCTCGATATTTTTAAAAATTTAAATGCTGCGCCTCATTTTTATGAAAAATATCCAGTTGTGTGCCTTCCTTAGAAAACTTGCTATTCTAACGTGCCCTTTTGGGAGTTACTTTAAATTTTTCGTAAATAACTTCAGAAACATTAAAATAATGTATTGGAATGACAAAATCGGTCATTTTTGGATGAGGCTTCGTTTTGTGGTCAACAATAAACTTAGAAAGTATTGGCGCTCCATACCAGCACAGCTGATTACCGAACTTCGGCTCCAGTTTTGCTTTCCATTGTTGGAAGCGCGTGAACATGGCAACAAAGGTTTGTCCATTTATTTTTGAGCGGTACTGTACGTGTGACACGCGATACGCGGATTTTAAACTTAAAACACTGCATTGACATCAAATTATTAAAGTTTAACAACAATGGCTTCATGCTACGTACCTATTTTTTTCACTCGACGACAAAACAAAGCTTCCGGAGGTTTAATTTCATGAATTTCAAGCAGAAAAGCAACCAAGGTACGTGTGTATTGTACTGAATGATACGCTACGGCGTTTTCAATTCTCATTAAAAATGTGTTAAACGATCCTTTGACGTAGTAGTAAATCGTCCGAAGACTTCAAGAATAGTCAACATTACCGTGAAATAATGTTCGTTTAGCGCTGCAACACCGTTAAATCTAATAATGAGAAGATATCACGTTTTTGTGCATCCCGCTAACACTAATCAATGCTACGATTGGGGTTTTTCGTTCTTCGTGCTTTCAGTTCAGCGCAACGCTTGGACGACGCGTCTAGCATGCTACGTGAAACCGAGCGTTAAGTCTTTTAAATATTTGGACAAGCGCAAGGGTGTCCAGATGTGGACGTCTTGGAGCACCGCGCACGTGCAGTGACGGTGCGGCAGATAAACCTCACACCAATAAAATGGAGGTTAATCTGTCGCTCCAGATCAGAACCTCCACAGTCCACACGCATGTCAGTGTGTGGATGGGACCTCTCAGCTATAGACAACCAAAGAAGCCGTGGAAAGTGAAGCCTAATCAGCTTCTGAAAATCGAACAAGTCTGGTGGGCCAAAAAGGACGGCAAAGAAAGGAATAATCTAAGGCCTAAACGTCAAATCTACGTCATCTCAGTACTTCCAAACCGTAACCATTCTGCAACAATCGAGTCCTTTTAAAATAGGTAGGGATCAAAATAAAGCGGCCGTAACATCCAGAGGGAATGAAACCCGTTTGTTGTGAGCGTCCGGGAAACCCCCTAAGGAAGTTCGAATAACCAACCAATCTAGAATGCTACGAGAAAATCTCAGCCTTGGTAAGTCCGTGTGTTGAAACTTGTTGACGTCATAAATCTATAATAAATGAACGTACTCGGTTAAGTAGCTGGAAACAAGTTGAACGTAGTTATTCACCGGTTGATTATGGAAGATTATACGCAAAAAGGACCATTTGAAATCTACTGTGCAGAAAATTTGATGCAATTTAAACAAATTTTCCGCATTTTTCACATTTCTTTGATTTTACTCCTAACAGAGGGCTGTCCGTCGTTGGTCGTTCTGTTTCCTTCCAACTAAATATCGATTCCACCACTCAAAACTACTAAATTCTTTTTTTTTCTTGTGATCTCAAAAATTTGCTGTTTTGAACAAGAAACGTTAGAAACGAATGTATAAATTAATGGGTGGCCTTTATTTACAGAAAAATCGAACAAAGGGTTCAAAATGATAAAAACTTGTTTTTCTTGTGCTAACTCTTCTATATTACGAAACTCAATCACTCGTTTCCGTTTAATCGTCTAAGATAAAGCCAATTAGAATTGACACTTCCTAGCAATACGCTCAGCTCTCGTCACAAGATCACAGAAGGACCGTGTGACGTCATTTCGTCGCATGCGAATCGAACACACATGCAAGATGGTGGCTGCTGCTAAATCACCGATTCAGACAGATTCAACTGTACGAAAAGTGATACACTACTGTATACTTTCCTGTCCTCAAAACGTGTTCTAAACCTTACGTTAATTAGCTGTAAGTTTTGACCTCAACCTCCCATGTTAAAGCCGAAATGTCACTGCTTAATTTCTCAGCTGTCTTTCAATATTTTCTACTCAAATTTAGTGTATAAGCTTTGTTGGACTTGGTGAGAACGCGTCCAAACTTTTGTTACGTAATTTCCGATTTGTCACATGGGAGATCGGGACTTGAGCTGGAATCGTGATTTTCATTTTTGGCTTCTTCTCGTTCTTCTTGTTGTTACGGTACGTTTCTACTACGCTCTCTGCAGATCAAACTATTTGTCCTATAAAGCTGGTTCTTAGACCATTTTACAGGTATTGCACTGTAAATATGCCCTTCCATAAGGCCTTTTCTAATTGGTCAAGTGGTTAAGGGGTTAGGGAGCTCTAAACGACCAGTTTGATTGTTTTACATTGTTTTAAACATTGTTATTATGCAACAATGCCAATCCCTAAAAGCCAGCTGTAAGACTTAGAATGAAGATTAAAGGATTAGTTTCTATACTGGTTTGTGCAAACCGTAATTAATAAAGGTATAAAAGATTAAAACAAGCTTATTTAAACTGTATGGTACGCCAAAGTAGCACGAACGAGCTCGTTTGATGCTTCAGGTAAGGTTTAACTGAATCGAAGTCAAAACAGCAACGGGACACAAATAATCTTTCCTGTAAGATTTCAGATAATGCAGTGCTGCTGTGCTGTTTAGTCCACGTGAAACCTTACTGCTATATCCAACCATTGCACACGTAAATACAATTAAAGCCATAGCCCAAATTTCAAAAGATCTCATGCCTAAACAAACGAAGAATAATGTAAGGCTACACACTCGACTACTTTCTTGGCTAATTTTTCTTACTGTTCTTCAGTCACGACGTCCACTTTCCGTTCATCACCCTACGGTTGGTACACACACGTATACAATTTTTCAAAATTTTCAAGCACTTTTCCAGGCATGGAATTTCGTTATTACTTTCAAGAACATTTCAAGGACTCGCACGAACCCGGAATTACCTGTCGAGCTGTGCTAAGCACATAAGACGATTAGTTTTTCCAGCGATGTCGTTTAACCAAGTAGACTAGTGCACCAATTATTAGCTGTTCTCCCATGTGTAAAAATAAAAATTGTAAAAAGAAAACAATTGAACACAGGAGTAAGATTTCACGTGGACTATAGCACAGCAACACTACAGCATCCTGAAGCTTTACAGGAAAGTTTAATTGTATCCCTTTGCTGTTTTGACTTCGGTTCAGTTAAACCTTGCCTTAAGCATCAAACGAGCTCGCTTTTGTTTTCTCATTGTATTTAAGCTTGACATTTTCTATTGATCATGTTTAGCCACTTTGCACAGTTCGCACAGTTCGCCTGTGTCTCGTAATCGAAAGTTATTTCCCAAGAGAAACTGAACTCTAAATAAATCCAACAACGTAGCTTTTTGGGCGATTTCAGACGGACCACAAAACGCGCGACAATCGCAGACGCAAATCTTTGGCGTTTGTGGAACGTTTGTGGTGTAAAAATCGCAATCGGTGGCAGATCAGGAAAAATGTATGGGATCTAACTGGTGCTTTCACACAGTGGCGTGTTTGAACGTTTGTCGGTAGGTCTCCCTGAGCCAAATCGCGTTATGTGAAAGGTACCCCCGATTCCTACTGATTTCTCACTACTAAATTCGTCTCGCGCCAGCGCGCGCTGGCCGGTTATTTGCGAGCCAGCTTGGCCGCTACGCGCGCCTGGAGATAATCCTCCCGTATTAAGGCCTCTCCAGACAGAAGAAAATTTCGTGCGAAGCTGTGCGTAACTACGTGCCTATAAGGTCAATATTGCAGTAAACGTGTGGTTGGTGTTCCGTTGAGGACGAATATTGAAGTCTTTTTTACACCATACTGCGTCGGCGTGCAGCCGCGAGCAGCCAGTCTGGTTAGGGCTTTATCCTTCTACCCGCACAAAAGACCTTTCTGTCTCGTGCTGCTCCACTACGCAATACTATTATTATGGGATAAGGAGTACACGAATTACCCCTACCGATAGATGCACAAAACACAGCCGCTACGAATTTTTAAATGTGAAATCCGAAACGAGCTGCCCAGGGCTGCCTCTCATTCGGCGCGCACCGGCACGAGACGAATTTAGGAGTGTGAAATCAGTATCAGACCCGTTTGTGGACAATCTGCAATCGCCCTGTGTCTTTGCCGTTAGCGGCGCTGGCCAAGAAGTGGCGTGGCGATGTGTTGTGTATTCCATGTTTCCTCGTTCAGAAAAGGCTGAAAATATCAACAGCACTCAGACCCATGGACCGTAAGTGTATGCCTGGCTTGACCCCGAAAGCGGTCTGGTAAACGGTTTGAATGAGATTGCCTGGACAGACAAGCAGGCTGATAGACAGACTGATAAAGAATTTCAGTCTAGTAACACCCAAACGTC
>JAHWFP010154438.1:0-12068 GCA_023313725.1 Lithobius niger | reverse complement strand
CGCTTTTCTGATGAATTGCTTGATCTTTTTGCTTGCCTCTTTCGACGTAAAAAAATAATATTGACCTTCTCTCGAGATAACCGATATCGCATACTACACTCTTATTATTTGCTTGATCGTTTTGTATGTGAAAGGTCCTCTGTATCATAAGTGTTGCAGCAAGAAATCTCCTCGAGCGTACCGAGACGACGCGGAATGAGCGAGAGAAGCGAGCAACTCCGCTAGTTACACTTAAGTTACACATGCCTAGTTTTAGGTGTATCTTCTACCTGTCTTAAACTAATGACCCATTTTCGCAGCCTGGATGGGATTCGAACTCACAACCTTCGAATTTGTAGGCTGACACCCTAACCATCAGGATATACTAACTTGATGAAATTCTCTAATTTTAAAACGTGTGACAAAATAACATGACGTAATATTTCGTTTGTTACCGATTATTACAGGACATCGACAAACGCTTCATCCTGCTGAACGATCGTCCTTTTTCTTTGCTACCGTGCAAAGAATGAAAGTTCTCGGCCTTATTCATTGCTACCTTGCGAAAAGAGATGGTTAAAGGGCATCGACAGCACCCTCACGTTACTTCCTCCTCTTCCACTGCCATCTCTTCTAGATCCTTTCTTCCGGTTTTATTATGTACATTATACTCCTGGTATTCATTCACTAAAGGAAACCCTTAAGGATCTAACGTGGCTCTCTCTACAGGCCGTTCCATCGTTAATCTTTAAAGCGCTCTCTCTCTCGGTGCCTATGGAGGATGCACCAGATTTTCACATAGTTTACGTATAGTATTCAGCTCATGTTAAGTATTTCTCCTCTGAAAACATTATTTCCTGGTATATTCCTGCGTTTGCTCCTAACTTTAACGTTATCACAGGCGCAAGATGGTGAGACAGTAGATCGCACAGGGTTTTTGGTTCGTGAAACGCTTCATTTAATGGCGCCTTATCACCTTTTCAACTCCTAGAAGCAGCGCCGTAGAATCTTCCAGCAATATAAAGAAAATAGCGATAAATTAAAAAAATTAAATAACACTATTCGCAGCACCGCTGCGATTTTCATAACTAAACCTGAACGAGATCACGTGACCCACATCAGCCTATTAGATGACTGAGAATCTGGAACCTGGATGCTGCGTTTAGAATATGGGCAATGCTATCGAAAGGGTGAACAGGCGCCATCAAGTTCGGTAAGCCCCTTTTATACCACACGCCATGGCTGTTTGCTGTGACGTGCATGTCACGTGACTGGGCTAGTCCAATCAGACGGCCAAACAGCCGTTGTTCTCGTTCGTCATTGGCTAACTCATGGTGACGTCACGGCAAACAGCCATTGCGCATGGTTTAGAGAGCGTTTATGAAATCGCTTTTAGCAGCCATAAATCAGGTATGACAAAAAAGGTTTCGGTTTTGACTCTGCCGACTCGTACACAAAACAGTCAACAATGAGAATAAACTGGTGCTAATAAATACGTATAGTATGCGGGGAGAGAATAGACTCCCGTAACTCATTCGGTAGCATCGGGTACTTATCGCATAGAACTATAGGTCTCACCATAACGCATAAACCTCGACTTAACCGAAAATATCATATATTCACGTCCGTCGTGTAGATTCGTTTATTTAGTTAATAAACTGGTGTAAATTAGTTGGTGGAATTTACACATGTTCAGTTAGCTTAGGGATCGGTTTAAAGTCGGCCACGGTGCTGTACACTGGGTTCGTAAGTTGTGTCGAGATTCTGTTGTCGTACATTCGTTTGACATTGCTTTGCTTCCGAATGTAGCAAAACCATAGCTTAAAACGTTATAACTAGAAATCGCATCTTCAAAGCCTATGCGGAGTCTTGGCGGTAGTTGCGGTTACTAATACCTCTCATATTTCTTTGCCTCCGTGCTGTTTCGCCGCGCAAAGCATTAGCAGAGGCATCAATAAGAATTTCACAATAATAGTTGCAGGGCATACGTATTGTTAGATTGCTTCTCAGGAAGGTTGCTTCATGCGAAGCATCCTGTGCGCAAGGCTCGCCGAGATACGGATGGTCAAGTGAGCATGGCAGTCATGCTGCTGTGTACAGGATGGGTCCCTGCAACCCTAGCACGTACCTCTATGGAGCATAACTACAAGGAGGGGATAACTACAAGGTGCACTACATAAAAATGGAGGGAAACACAACGGAAGAGCGGATTTCTTAGGCTTAAAATAACGTTGTTTTCTCCAACAACAAACATCGCGCGTTTTAGGCCTAAGAAATCACTCTTCACAGCATCGGCGTCAGTATGACGCCCTTCTGTTTCTCTCTGCAGTGCCCCTTGCACTTCGGTTTTGACTCTGCCGACTCGTAGCCCAAACAGTCAACAATGAGAATAAACTGGTGCTAGTAAATACGTATAGTATGCGGGGAGAGAATAGACTCCCGTAACTCATTCGGTAGCATCGGGTACTTATCGCATAGAACTAGGTCTCACCATAACACACAAACCTCGACTTAACTGAAAATATCATAATATTCACGTCCGTCGTGTAGATTCGTTTATTTACTTAATAAACTGGTGTAAATTAATTGGTGGAGTTTACACATGTTCACCCATGTTCACACATGTTCACACATGTTTACCCATTAAGGCTCCAGCATAGAGTTATATACAATAAAACTACGTCGTGTCACTGCTCTATACACATAATGAAAGAGATGAAACCAGCCGCCAGAAGTCTTATCGTAGAACAATCCGCACCTGTATTGAGCGTTACTAAATTTTACGCTTACGTGCTATTATCATCACTGAAACTCACGCTGAACGTCTTTATTGATAATGTGTCTCACGTTCGAAATCAGTATTTGTGCCACTACATTGTCCAGGGCGATCTGAGAAGCGTTTTAGCATCGAGGTAAAAGCCCCGGTCATAACCAGAAGTTGACTGGGATAGCAGAAACTGAAAAGCGTCTCAGATCGCACTGGATAACCTAGTGGTACAAATAATGACTTAGAACGTGAGACAAGTTGACAAAAGAGGTTCAGCGTGAGTTCCGGTGATTATAATAGTGACTAGCATCGTACCCGGCTTCGCCCTGGGATTTGTTTGACCCGTGGTTGATTCCCAGTATTTGGTCGTTGCTGCCTGATCGTTCACTGCAACGGTCGATTATTGTTTGTGTAACACTCCCCCGTTCTGCCAATCCTCTCCCTCCCCACTACCTTTTATCCCGTCCTCTGCCTCTCCTCTTGGTTTCCTTCCCTTCCTCCTCTTTGCTATACGTAGTTGTGCATGACGTCATGTAATACTTGCCCTTGAGATTACCACGGTGATTGGTTAAAAGGACATGCTTAGAGCAAATTGTTATTCGAGGCAACAATGTGCCAATTTCAACTTCTTTTCAGGGCAACAACGTCCTAGTTTCAACTTCAAGCCAAAGAATTGACACACTCGACGTTTTCATTGTTCCCCTTCCGGGGGTCGTTGCGGTTGCTTCGTTTCTGCTGAGACTTTGGTTTATAATGTCAAGATTATAAAAAAAAAACGGATTGTTCTACGATCCCTTTCATTATACGTATATTACTCTGTATCCAAGTGACGGACGACAAGCCCCTGTGAGTCAAAGCTATACTCCCGTACGCCAGTTAAATACTTACTCCAAGTTTCCACCCCACTTTAAAGATGTAACATCTTCGCACGGCGGGGCCGCCGACTTAACGCTTCAATTAAAAACTCCGCGAAAACGTGTCATGTTTTCAACCTGTCTCGACAAAGGCACCACTGTTACCACAGCAACCAACGAACAATGGCGCATCTGTTGTTTCAACCTACGCAAATCCCCCAGAGAAAAGGCGGCCGACTACCACATTACTCACTACAGCCATAACCCTAATTGAAGCAACCCGGCGTTTATAGGAGCTGTTAAAATTGGCATTCTGCGCGAGCTGCCGCGCACGTGACGTGAGCAGACGGGTCATAAGTCAACCGCGCGTGCAGCGTCGGGTCAGCGTTTAAATCTTGCGCGCCGCCAAACGCATGGTAACATTGCGTTGCCCTCCGAGTTCACATCTACTGAGACGCATTTTTTTTTCTTTTTTTTTTTCGTCCGGTCTTTTAAATTGTTGTTCCTTCTCACCGGATGCCCGGAGGGATTTTTGCTGTGGAATTTTAGATTTTTCAAGGATATTTTCAAGATGTTTGAATTTGAAGAGGCTCTTTGTGTTCTGAAGCAAACGTACAAAACAGGAGGGTACAAGAAAACTCAACAAAAGCTCAAAGCAGCTACAGCAATGCTCCGAGATTTATTTTAAATGCTGCCGGCGCTGGATAACGCTCGAACAATTTTGCTTCCGCGCTTGGCCTGCTTGCTTGTAGGATTATTTCCTTCCCTCCTCAGTCCCCACTCGTGTTTCCACATGGCTGTCTTATGAACTTGACTAAAATTCCGACCGATACCGATACTTCTACTGAGACATTTTGCCATACCGATTCTGATCCGGTATGTAATCGATTTCCAATACCTGTTCGATCCACTCCCGCTACTTACAGAAAAACTAAATTAGGATATAGCGTAAATTTACTTTTAATGTAAAACTGAATTTGGTTATTTTTGTTTACATTGCTAATTACAAATTTTAAAATGTTGACCAACCGGGTACGTGATATTTTGGGGTACCACGAGCGTGGACTTTTGATCCCACAGTCCTCGGAAAGCGGCAAAGAAACCGAGGAAGCAGAGGTGCATCTCGCCTGCTTCCCCTATCTGAAGCCGTCTAAATTGGATCGCCCCTCGAGAACTAAAAACTCGGCATGGTGTAGATGGAAGAGATGACAGAAGAAGTACTGCAGGTCCATCAAATTTTCTTTCGTGTCAACACATGGAAGGCTCCATTCTTCACTCGCCAATTTCTCTTACTCTCTCCACTCTTTGCAATATCAAATGTGTTGAACATTAATCTCCATCATTTCATTTACCATACATTTAAGTAGCCGGAATCTTGAATTGACACTTGTGTCAGCTGGAAACATCGTCACGACCGACCGGCAATCTTCGCAACTAAGTCACTAATACTTGCGCGCAGGATGCGTTAAAAACTCGCGTAACAACGTTAAGGAAGAACTATTCCGTGTCTTTACGAACATCGTTAAGGAAGAACTCACGTAAGGAAAAACTCACGTAACATCGTTAAGGAAGAACTACTCCGCGTTTTTATGAACACTTACCAGTTGAGTTAACTATTCAAATAGAAGTAGGCCTATATGGAGCGACAAAATGGCGTCGAGGCCTGAGGAAGAAAAAAAGTACAGGCGCAATACAAAAAAATAGTGAAGAGAGAGTGCCGAAGCGAGTAGAAAGAGTTCTTTAACGGGTTAAAAGTGTAACAAGGAAAAAAAGTATGCGACAACAACAAAAGAAGTTCTGTTGGCTAGGCTAAGGCCGCTTTTACGCAATGACTCGCCTTTGCATTCGCGCAGCTAGAATTTAATCGTGATGACAAAGGTGTCGCAGCTATGGTAACAACACTACCTGGATTAGCTAAATCCGACATCGTTTGAGTAAATACTTTAAGTCTTATAATCCGTAACAATAAGATAAAGAATTCATCCTGACGAAATTTTCACAGTCGCTTCTGAACAAGCGTTATTGAGGGTTTTCATTGCGAGTCGACAGAGCTAAAACCGCCGCCATGTTGGAATTTCAGATGATTTCTAGTTTCTAGCTGCGAGAATGCAAAAGCGAGTCGTTGCGTAAACGCGCCCTAACAGTTTGTTAACAAGTTGGACTCAGTCCATAGCGTTGAGACTTGGGTGGGTGACCTGTTCTGGCCATAGGTTGCTAACAATTCGTCTTTTATGGCTAATTTTAATTTTGTTCCTTGAAGTTGTCATGTGAGTTGGCATTTCTTGCTTTTACAAGCACTTGACAACGTCATGAAGTTAATCTTAATTGAAACGTTGTCCAACCCTTGTATTTTTACCTTCATTTATAACAAGCTTTTTTTTTTCTCCTAAACACCATTTGGTTGGTTTGATTGCGTTTCGGAAGTTATGATATCAACTAATTTTGCATAAATTAATGTTTCAACAATTTAAATATTGGGAAAATGGCCACTTCACCTATTGTTGCACATTGTTACACATCTGCAGACTAGTTGAGTTGAGTCGAATGCACAATTAAAAAAAAAAAGAAGTGATATTATATCAAAAACCAAAACCGAATGGTTCCGAATGGTTCGGCAATTCAAAGGAGTGATATCAACACACCAAAACATTCGCCAACTTAATCGCACCGACTAATAGTTCGCAGGTTAAATGAAGACTACAACACTGCTACTTTCGGTAGCTATATCACGTTTTTATTTGCCGTCCAAAGTATTACTCGGTCCGTTTAACTTGGCAAATGTTATGGTGTGTTGATATCACTCCTTTGAAGGGTAGAAAGGGGCGTTCGTTTTACCAATTTTGGTTTTTGATGAGTATCAGCTAACTACGAACGTTCTGCTCGAAATCTGTTTTAAATTGCGGTTTTTATTTGAGAAAAGATTCCGTAGCGGATGAGAAATCTTGAAAGTCCGTCACCCTACCCTTACAGATCTGGAAGGGACTACGCCATGATTCATTTTTCAGTTGCCGATTTCACTAGCTATTTCAGTAGTCTGAGCTCTACCAGTAATCAGCCATACGACCGGAATTTACCGGACAACAGACTGAGGGCTCCAGATAGTCATCGACATCCCAGCCTTGACATACAGAGCACCTATACTATGACTAGTTTCCATTTTCTGTCAAAATAAATTTCCAAATATCGAACCAGGGAAAAACAATTTTTAAGTTCCTGCACGCACTCTGCGTAGCAGGAACGTCGGCATCTTTAAAGGAAGGCCTGTTTTAATTAAGGCTTTGGCTGAAGGTATGTGGTTTTGCCTCTGGGTTGTTTTAATCAACAAAAGCGTACTGTTCGATGTTTGTGTGTGTGCGTCCTTGTTGCGTGCTAAAAACATGCTACGTTTATTAACGTCCTATTCGGACGTGCGTAACATTTCTCCGAACGTCCCTGAACCAAACTTGTGTATCTCCCGCAACAAGGAAGATGAGAAGGTGTCTTCAGGGGCAAATAAAGGGCAGATAAATTAATTTTAAAGGGCACATGAGGTTGTTTATTACAGTAATAAGCCTCTTTTAACTTTCTAAAATATGAAAAAGAACTAATCAGAGGCGACTTTTCACGTTTTTAATTCCCTAGAAGTAGCGTCGTAGAATCTTCGATCAATATAAAGAAAATAGCGGTAAATCAAATTAAAAAAAAAAGAAACAGCAATTATCTGCAGCGCCGTGAATTTTCATAACCAAAGCGAGATCACGTGACCCATGTCAGCCTATTGGATGACGGAGAATGTGGAACGTGGATGCTGTGTTTAGAATATGGGGAACGCTATCGAAATGATGAACCGACGCCTTTAAATCCGTTCCACACAGCGTTTTATACAATAAAAATTAAGTATTTGATATTTACCAATTTTAGTACCATTTCTTGCCAGTAGATGGCGATGTTAGCAAAGTGTGTTCACCAAACTGCAGTTTAAATAATTTGTGAATTTTTCAGATGATATATTTTTGTTTTTTTTGTATCAAATGTTTGTTATTTTTATGTAAAAATAAAAAAATATACGCATTAAATTAAATCAGTTAACGCCGTTTTCTAACAAAGGAACTAAAGGTACTAAAAGTTGTGAATCTCAAAATTATTGTGTAAAACGCTCCATGCAACTCATTTTACTTATTATTTTTGTATTTTTAATAAATGAATAAGGCGTATTACTGTAATAAACAAGTGCCCATCACTGTATCTTGAACATATCTATCACTAGATGGCGTTAGGGCGCATTTATGCAACCAATCGCCTTCTCGCAGGTAGAAGCTAGAAATCATCTGAAATTCCAACATGGCGGCGGTTTTAGCTCTGCCGGCTCGCAACGAAAACAGTCAATAAAGTGAGTTCAGAAGCGACTAGGAAAATCGTTTCGTCAGGAGGAATTCTTTATCTTATTGTCAGGAATTATAAGACTGCAAGCACTTGCTCAAATGACGTCGGATTTGGCTAATCCACGTAGCGTTGTTACCATGGCAACGACACATCTGCCATTGCGCTTACATTCTAGCTGCGAGAATGCAAAGGCGAGTCGTTGCATAAACGCGCCCTTAAACCAGAGATGAGAAAATAAACCTTCAGTACTTTCCAATACAACCAAAGTAGCTAAGGGCGCATTTATAAAAGACCTCGCTGGCCGAAAGCTGTTTGCTAGTCTATTCTTATTTACTTACAATGAGTTTTAGGAATGAAATGAATGCCGCAGTACATAAACAATTAAATGAAGGACAAATAACAAAACGGGTAAAGAACAAAGTAGAACAATAATTTAAAATATAGCTACAACAAAAGTTGTCTTTTCTCGTCGGTTCCGTAATTTTCATGTTCTCCCAAAACAAACAGCTGCTAGAGTTGATCAAACGACGGCAGAAATCATGGCATCTTGCAGTGAGAATACAAAATCCAACACGGCGCCCGTTTCGGGTTTGTCGAATGCAAAACAAACCATCGAATGCTACCATTCGTGAATCAGTCCGCCATTTTGTTCTGCAGCAGGAATTCTTTTCTTGCTGTCATAAACCGACGTGTCGTAGGCGTGCGTCAGGCTTCGTTTTGCGAGCAACGGGAGAGGATCACCGTCCACATAGTTGCCATGGCTGCTAGGTATCAACAACTCGAAAGCCACATGATTGTTAACGGCGAGGAGCAGTGTTCCAACTGTACAAAGGAGAGGTTAGTATTTCACCAATTGCTTTTAACTCATTTGTTAAGACAGTCAACTTTTAGATTCGTAAGCATGCTTTTTTATCATTCGTTCTAACATGTCACATGTCACATGTCACATGTTTTGCAGAAGTTACGTCATCAGTGGACGGACTGATGGGTCCATGCAAAGATAGTAAATCAGGTCCTACTTTCCGCTCACTCAAACACATATGGTGGAAATCGACCACCTCTTCGGATTGTTGTGGCTGATTTGTCCCAAAGTCCCTTGCAAATGCATCAGTCGCGTTGAGGTGTGACGTCATTTCCGCTATTTATTACGTCCCATGGCTATCTTGACTATAGAAAGAATATGACGTCAAGTGTGCAGCCAAAGTGTCTCCAACAGTTGCACGTCTTGATGGAGTAGGTTTATGGTTTTGGTGGTACTGAGAGATATAGTTCAGTCTAACTATACCACGCGCCATGGCTGTTTGCTGTGACTTGCATATCACATGAATGGGCTAGTCCAATCAGACGGCCAAACAGCCGTTGTTCTCGTTCGTCATTGGCTAACTCATGGTGACGTCACGGCAAACAGCCATTGCGCATGGTTTAATCCTAGCATACGCGAAGTTTGTGGTGCTTTCAGACGTTCGTTGCAGAACACTAGAGATGAATCAGGTTAAACGGGCCATTCAAATCAAGTTCTCGACCAGGTCTAAGCACCTGGCCCGGAATTTGGGGCAGAACCAAGCGATATCGGGGGTTGGGGCTGACCTGGTAACTAAGTAACCGCAATAAAAGTTACACTAGGGACGTCGTCACTTCCGCTGTCAACATAATGGATCGGGCTCCGCTTTCTTTGCTGTATGGCTGTTTGGCCTTTGAAAGTAGTGATAACATTCAACCAGGGCAAGGCTGCCAGGGTAGCTGGGCCAAATCCCCCAGTAAAATAAAAAAAAATTTACCTTGCAAAGTGTGGTTTGGATAGTCCTTGTGGTTTACGCGTGATGCGTGGTCCAAGATTACATTGGAGCGTGATCATGGCGGAGCTTCGCTCAGCCATTCGCCTCGTTCTACGTGCTTTGCAAGTGTTCAAAGGCACTACCAAACACACTAAAACAAAGAATATAGCCAAACGTAAAGAGTTAACGAAGTAAACAGTCTGCGTTAAAGACTGGCCTTACGAAAATACACGATATGGCTCAGCGGTATGATTTCAAAGGTCGTGGGTTCGATTCCCCGCTCAGGCAGTATGATACATAAGTCCAAAAGGCAACTCAACGTGAATAGGTTTGCATCCGTATTTATTAGCCCATCTCGAGCCCATTGGCTTTTTCCGTCCTGTTTAATACACGATACACTAATCTGAGAACGAAAGAAAAGACAACTGTCCCGACTGTAATCGAACCCTGGACTTCCTGCATCCTAGGCCAGGCGCAGTAACGGGATACTTACCTTATACCACGCACCATGGCTCTCAGCCGTGACACGCGCATCACGTGACCAGGCTAGTCCAATCAGACGATCAAGCAGCCGCTCTTCTCGTTCGTCATTGGCTAACTCGTGGTGTCGTGACCACGCGGGCTCGTTGTCGCACGCGCAGCGCATGAATATATATATATATAGAAAACGACGCAACCAGAAGTCTTGTAGAAAATTTGTACGTCTATTGATTGATATCAATAAATTTCACGCTTACGTGCTATTATCATCCCTGAGACTCGCACTGAATGTCTTTATTGGTAACTTGACTCAAGTTCGAAGTCAGTATTTGTACTCGTACGTTGGCCAGAGCGATCTGAGTCATTTTAGCCTCGAAGTAAAAGCGCCGGCCATTACCGGAAGTTAGGGCGCGTTCACGCAAAAAGGCCTTCTCGCTCGCCGAAAGCTATTCGCTAGTCAAACGTTATTTACTTACGATTAGTTTCCAGTTGCTGCTAAATGAATGCAGTAATAGCCTAACAAATTGTACGTATTATAGATAACAAAACACGGATAAAGAACAAAGTGTTACAGTAATTTCTAGTGTATGATTTTCGCTGTTGGCTTATTTTCCAATTTTCCTTAACAGTAATTTTAAACATTGCTACAAGACTGTTGTCATTTCACGCTTTTTCCAAAATTTGCCATTCTCCCTCAAAGTACAGCTTCTAGCAATGATTAAACGTCGGTAGAATAAATAGCTTCTCGCCGTGAGAATTCAAAATCCAACATGGCGTCCATTTCGTGGCTAGCGAATCGAAGACAAACCATCGAATGCCGGCATACAAAAAACAGTCCGTCGTCTTGTATTGCAGTAAAAAATTGTTTTCTTGTTGTCATAAATCGACGCTCAAATGTTGCAAGCATCGTACGCCGTGTCACTAGGCACGAGGAGAAGATTTGCGTCTGCGTCATTTACTAATACGCATAGAGAACTGAAAGCCGCATACTCCAGTAAAGGCGAGGAGCAGCCATCAGACTTAGTATTGATCAAGTAAAAGCTAGTGAGCGAGAAAACTGTCGTTGCATAAACGAGCCCTTAGACTGGAACAGCAAGGACTAAAAAGCTTCTCACATCACTCTGGACATCGTAGTGGTACAAATAATGGCTTCAAACATGACACAAGTTAACAATAAAGACCGTTCAGCGCGAGCTCCAGTGATTATAATAGTGATTATGAAAAAAAAAAACCCGATTGTTCTACTATATGACACCTGGCTGGTAAGAAACACACTGTTTTAAAAAGGAAGTATTTTACGGATCTTTGTCGTTAAGTTCCGCAACGCTCTGCTCGTTCCCCCGGTCCAGCCAGCCGAATCATGGGATCTAGGGCCAACTAATTTTTGACTCAGCCAGGATCACTCGTTCAACAACAAAAAAATACGTGCAAATTAATGCTAATATAAGTGAGGAGTTCACAAACGTTCGTTTCAGTTGTTATCTTTGTTTTTTTAAACGAACACAGCACGAAAGGATCTGTACAATTTGCGGTAGTTTCATTTGCGCGCATTTTTTTTGTCTCAGAGCGCTATCGGAAATGTGGGGGGAACGGTAAAAAATCTAAAGCCGTCCCAAATTAGAACTGCGAGAAACTCACTGCCGGAGCATGTGAAGAATTAAACTATGGATGTCAGTAATCAGAACTGTAAAGGGGTCGGGCAGCGCGGGAACGACAAACATCCTCAAGTCGCTCCAATGAGAACTGCCGGAAACTTACAGCCGGAATATACGAAGAATGATGTGCTCGATGCCTTAACATTCATGACGTTTGACGCGCGGGGGAACGTGTCCGCTCTGTCCACGATCCATC
>JAHWFP010154437.1:0-14563 GCA_023313725.1 Lithobius niger | reverse complement strand
CAGCCCGAAAATCTGAATTCCGACGACTTTTGTTTGTTGGGTTGACCTGTCCTTTTCGTAGTTCGGTGTGTGACGTCGTATATTTTAGACAGGGTTCAGACAAAACCTGGAAAACCTGGGAATCTCAGGGGAATTTCAGGGAAAGCAATAACTTTGTTGAAAATCAGGGAAAAGACGGGGAAGTTTAAAAAAAAATTTCTTTGTGTCTGATCTGTAAGTTCCATTGAATTAGCAGATCAGAAACAGAATCCTAGGCGAGTAGCAAATATTTTAATTTGTGCTTTAATATGTCCAAGTATTTTAGATATTACTTCAATAAATCAAATCTTAGGCTGGTACCAATATCTGTGATGAAAATGTCCCGTCTGGACTAGTCTCTATTCTGTGCGAGGTGTATCTTGAGTCCTGCAAGTATTTTGTGAGCGGCTACGTCTTCCTAGATGGGGTGGCTTTAATCGATGACCGCTATTGTTTTTGTGACCATCTTGGATATCAACAAGGCACTCTGCTACTGAAAACGTACAATCGATTATCTGTGTTCTTTTTGAGGAGAACTCAAGATAGGCCGCGGACACTATAAACAGATATTTTTCGGGATGTTGGATTATTTTCGTACAAATATTAATAAAAACATTAGCTAGTGCCTGTTTCCCTAACTAAACATCTTGTAAACACCTGGAAATTGCCACTGGATGCACCTGGAAAACCTGTAAATGTCAGGGAAATTGAGAATAAAAAAATTGTCTGAACCCTGTTAGACCACGGTTCCCACTTGTCCGAAACTGTCACACACTGTGATATCACCTCCACTCGCCATTTGCATACGACCTCTTATGTTATAAGGCTTCGCACCAATTCTACGAGTTAAATGAAACGATGAAAAATGTTGTTCTTGGAACGTGTTTTCTTTTCCGCAAAGCACCCGTTCCTCTGAACGGATCCGACGGCGTGTTTGTTTAAGATGTCGGGTATTCTGCATATCAGCTGCAGCGCCATAGTTTTTGTGAGAGCAAGCTATGTGAAGCGCTTACGACGAAAGCCAAACTGTTCTCTACCAAAATTTATGTTTTTGTAAGGTTATAAGCCTATTAAATAATTTTTTTGGAAAAACGGAAAGAGGAAATCATTAGTTATTGTGCTTTAGTCCAGATTTGTTAAAATTGAAAATGTGTTTAGGCTAACGAAGCTTAAGAGTCTGCATTAAAGACTGGCCTTGTGAAAATGTCTTATAGAATAGATCCACTAATACGAAAAAGAAAGAACAGCCGATAGCCCCACCGGGGACTTGAGCCCAGCACATCTCGCATACTAGGCTGGGATGTCTTTCACTGTGCTACCGGAAAGTTTGGCCTGCTACTCTAGTTGAGTCCCAGGTTGGTTTTTCTTTCTCGTATTAGTGTATCTTGTATTCTCACAAGGCCAGTCCTTCAGTACCTTCCTAAACCACCGAACAGAGCGAACAGAACGCACTACTGTTAGAGACAGTTTGGTGCCAAACTTAACGGCGCGCGTGTGCAGTAACGTTGCGTCAGCCGTTTAGTACCTTCCGAAATTGCAATCACAGCTCAGCAAAATCAACAAGCTCAAGAGAGCACTCGTTACGTCCTACCTTCAATGTGACCAGACGTGGCTAGTTGACTGCGACCAAGCTACGATGATGGACGTAACCAGGCGCGAGCAATGCAAAATTGCGAACCATCTCGGGGAGGTGGTTGTAGGTGATTGCCAGCGTAGGCAAGTCACACCAACACGTATTTAGCAGGGAATGAGCTGAACTGTCACCAACAGTGGTGTGTTTGTTTCGTTCTGTTCGGTGCTTTAGGAAGGTACTGCTTAATGCAGGCTGTTTGCTTACTTCACTCTTGACCTTGTGATTTCTTCTTTATTTATTGCACCCCTCCCACATTTCATTACTGTAAGGAAATTCGAAAGAAAAGAAAATGTTCGTGGCTTATGAAATACAAGCATTAAAATCTCTGGTAACGATAATGCCTCCTTCACTTCCAAAAAAAAAAAAAGGAATAAGTAATAGACATCCGTGAAGACTAGGCAGTTAACCGGTGATAATTGCTCGTTTGCGAGAAACGGGAAGTCCAATGTCTTGGAGGTAGGGAAATCTCGCAAACACGTTGCGCGCGTGATTTCCCCCTATCCCCCAAGACTTTGGACTACCCCGTTTCGAGCAAATGAATAATTATCGCCAGTTAACCGCCTGTTTCTCACGTATGTGTTTTAATGGTAAGGCGTGACATCAAGCTAACTTATTTGAGTTAAATGTATTTGTAAATTTTATTTGTGAATTATAATGAATTTAAGAATTTGTACATACGACTGATGTAAATTCCTAAACGGAAACTTAAGGTTTAGAAACATCCTGTCAAGGGGAATCATCGATAATGGAAAGACAACTATTTTTTTTTCCGCTGTCCCAATTACCGAAGTTTGTGTTTAAGGTAAGCCCATATTTTTTTCTACTTTAATAGAAGGTGCGAGCAAAAAAATTGCTGAGGGCTTGAGTCGTAGGTGTTTAGTTGTATTAATTTCAAAGTGTCGGTACCATATTTTTCGTGCTGTCAGGACTTGCCGGTTAGGCTTAGCTGGCGACATTTTTTTTTCGTGCTTGTACGAAAAATGTCACCATTCGCATTTGTGCCTGTTTAAGCTGGTTTTGCAATGGGTTGTGCTGGTTGAATTTGTGTTGTGTGGTTATGAAAAGGATATTATGCCACGTGGTGGAGCTGTCACTTGGTGGATTAGGGGTTGTGTAAACCCCATAAAAGTTTTACATTATCAAAAATTGTGGGTTATCAAACTTATCCCACGGTGACGTGTGTGGGTTTTCGGACTAACCATATATAAGGGCTATACTTTTAGCATAAGGATGTGTTAGCGTGACTGTCACCACTGTGCATTAAGTAAATAAGATTTTGATGGATAATCTGTAATTCAGTTTAAATGAGAAGTCCACGCTGACAAGTATGACTTCTTGTAGATGGCTGCATGTTGGCTTTCGTTGCTACGACGGGATCACGTAGACTTGTCATTTAGGCGTATATTCAGCTGTGTTGTGATCTGGACAGCCGACCCTGTTCAGCCCTGAATCATGTTTATTGTGGAAACTTGCTCTTTTCCCTGCCCATGTGTTGAATTCATTCGATTGTCTTGCACTGTTGCCTGTCTCTTTTCTTCCATCTGAAGATGACGGCACCGCTATTTTCGAACATCTTATTGATTAAATCAATTGTACCAGTAAATCTGGACACAAAGGCTTCATCACTTGCATTTTAATGCTTTCATAATAGTACGAAAAAGTGTTTGTCGTAGTAGTAGGAAGTAGGTCAGATCGGCTGTTGACGTGTTGACCAGTAAAATATCCGGCCCCCAACTATAACAATATTAGGAGGTAGACAAAATGGCCACCACGAATGTCTATTCATTTCTTCGAGGTGTGTTCGGGAATTGGCCAAGTAAATCTTATTGGCGAGTCCAGCCATCTACTGCCAAATATCGGCAACTGACAAAAAGCTTAGTAATTCACTAACTTAATCCCAATCGTCGCCCGGAAAATAGCTTACACGTACAAATAAATAAATTTCCGTATTTTTGCCACAAAGTTATTAAATTTCTCTTTGGCGGGTTTTCTTTTTCCGGTAGGCGTTACCAAACTTAAATTAAATTTCTCTACTGGACAGAGCGTTTCAGTAAATAGCGACGCGTTCGTTTATCCAGAAAGTGTTTCTAGAAGGTGCTGCATTTTTGTACTGAAGGTGTCGCTCTTGGTTGACAAAAAGAGGCAACAAGACAAATCAATCGCATCAGCGGCACTTTCGCCGGCCATATTGTCCAACCCAATCGCATGTGCTATTTTTCATCCAAGATCTGGCCGATGCTGTAGTAGAACCCTAGTTGGACACTTGGTGAGTCCTCACAACGTCATCTCCCGACGGACAGTGGAACTAGGGCTTGTTACTGCAAGGTAAACTGGGCTACTGGGATTGAAGTATCCTCACTTACTATAAGGCATATTAGCTTGCTGCTTTTCCTGTATTAGTTGGTGACGGACACTCCAGGGGCCGTCCAGCGCCGTATAGCTGGTTCAGACCGCCACGACTAACGAACGACAAAAGCAAGGAACGGCGGCGACCAACAGCACTAAAAATTAGACTCCGTCACACCAGCATGACCGAACAACCAACAACGGACCAATCCACGCTGCAGAATGAGTAGAGCTAAGACGCTTACTTTTCAAAACTGGGCTACGTGGCGACGTTGTGCCTTAACAAACCATCATACTGTGATTCTCCGTTTTATTTAAGAAGTTATACCGCCATTGAATAGAGCACAATTTTTTAGCTGTTCTCTACAATTATCTCGTTGCAGAGTTGTTCGGGTAAGCAACGAGCATTAATCGAAGCTTCGAAGCGTTTTCCGCCACCATCTTGCATATCGTGGATCGTGTTCGTAGCAGCTTGTCAGCCATTGCTCCGTCGGTGGGTGATGTCAGGCAGCTACGTCAAAATGAAAAGTTGGGTTTGCTACGATCGGCAGCAAATAACTGCGTATGACTGCCCGAGGGGTTGGTTGTCATAGCGACTGTCGGTTGTAACTTAGTGGTCGGTCGTTCATATCGTCGCGGTGTGAATGGGCTAATACAGCCCGAGAATCGAAGGGAAACAGTATTTGAAGAAACTGTATGCGGGAAAATGTGTATTACTCAGCTGCCTGTTAATTTTTAAACACAGAAGAAAAACAACGAAGTATAACGATTAAATTGCGAGATCTGGCTTCACTGATGGCTTCTCCCGCATAAGCTTTGTTCAGATACTAATTCCTTTGGTTCTCAGGCTGTACGGTACTAGACGGCTTCTGGCGTGTCATTCGCAAACTAATACCGGAAGAGCACAAAGCCGACCGGCCTGGAGTTGAGCGAGGAATGCAGCTACTATCTCAATTGTCCTTGTATTAGTGAACCTTCCTCCAGAACGTGCGGCCATGGTGTGACAGTATACAAGTCCATGGCGCGGCCAAATCCATTCCGCCACCGTGGCAAACTAAAGTGTCGCGACCATTAGGATAGAGTGGAGTACTCATTGTATATGGCATTCTCAAAACGGAAATACCCAATCGGCTGTGACCTAAAATATTGGCGTACAGTGGTAGCCGATTACAACCCCCCCCCCCCCCCCCCCCAATAATCTTCACGAGGGGTCTGGTTATCGTTCTAATTTTGTGAATTTTTCAAGAACGTGCATGATGCTATGGGAATAATGCCAGATAGAATGCTGTCAGCCAAAGAGGCAGTCCAACTGTGGACCCACATTAGACGGGGGGGGGGGGACCAGAAGTGGGGGCAAGCCTACCTAACTTAACCTAGAAATTCAGATGAATTTATTTGATGGTAGACTGCATACTACATATTATGCGTTAACTAACGATTTTGTTGCCAAAGTGGCCAAAGTGGACCGTTGACAGGAGCTGCGTGGGCAAAGCGAGCGCTTCAATTCCAAGGGAGGAATAGGGGATAAAAACTCTGGTCCCTCTGGCCATGTACAATAAGAAGTGGTGGGCTTCATGCAGGAACGAGGAACATCTTAAACCCTCCCGAATTAGCACTGCTGGAAAGTCGCTGGCAAACGGGTGTACGTTGTCAAGCTGCTGTGCCCTCAGAAGACTCCAATTTTAGATTTCCACTCCAGCCACGTCCGCTCAAGCCACTCCACTAAATTAGGAGCGAGTTTTGGCTTCATGAGCATAATAACGATCTACAATATGTAGGGAAGAAAAACTAGCACTTTAAAAAACTTAAGTAAAACTAGTGGCAGATGCTAATTTTCCGTGCTGATCAGACCTTCACTGAAAGGTACAGGTCAGCTTTCCTATTTGAAATTTTTTGTTACACCTAACCTATTGATGTTATTACTGCGCTCAGATTACTGTGCCCAGATCTGGTCACCAGGATATCAGAAATACGTTTCTTGCGTGGAAAAGGTACACGGAAGAGCAACAAAATTTCTCTCTGGGATCCCTCACTTGCCCTAAAAGGAGAGACGTGCTAAGAGTCCGTGCGGACATGATTGTTCTCTTTAAACTTTTAAATAACGACTTGCCTCCTTCTTTTAGATAACACTTGAATGTGACTGAGATGCGTAAGACGAGAGGACACTGCTACACCTTACTGAAACCAAGGGTTAGAACCACCTGCGGAAAGTTCTCCATCGGTTTAGACCCATTACACCTTGGAACTGCCTTCCAGAACACGCCGTGAAAGCTCCGTCTGTAGAAAACTTCATGAAACTCTTTGATGAAGTATATAATCTTTAGCGGACTACTACTCCTGCTGGACCATACCATAACTTTTTCTTCTGGCTGTCATCCATTTTATTTTATGTTAAGTTTTATTGTGTTTTGTTGGAACAGCCTAATTATTAAAGAAAAATACAATTTTGTATTTTAGTTTGTTCTCCATGTATTCAGCTCTGCACCCAGCAGCTGTATGTTTTTTTTTTTTTGGGGGGGGGGAGCGGGGTGTAGTTATTGTGGCATATCCTGCAGTAGTTCGTAGTTCTATGGATCCAATCCTTTCTGCTGTAGTTTTTTTTTCTAGGTAGCACGACCCAAACTGGGTTATCTGCCCCACGACGGTGAGAGGGACAATTTAGCTGGGACAATTTCTTTTTGGTAGTTAACAAAAAAAAACAATACTGTTTTACTACTCTTGTACTTTCAAAATTTAATTTAATTGTACAAAAATATAATGTAGAAAAATAAAATTTTCTTTACAGAATATTTTGTTGCTTCTTCCACCGACATGCGAACAAGAAACAATCGCTCGACAAAAAAAAAAACACGGGTACAGGCAAGACGTATCACATAACACCTTATAATGCTCTTAGTGTTGTGACGTGGAATAGAAATACATTAAAACGTCCTAAATCAAAACAAATTGTATATCAAACAAATCTTCAATAACGGTAGAACGACATACAGTAATATTCCAAATTCACCCATCCAAACTCACGAAACTCGTGACAGTTGAAGACAATTTGGTACCGCTAGTAGAAAGCTAATAGTGAGCAAAGTCAACATAATATTCCAAAAGGGCCATTTCGTCGTGACTGACTGGTGTATCTGTGAAACTAGGCCATGACGTCAGCAATGAGTCATTGGGCACGTTCATAAACTTGTCGAACAACTCAGCGCTAAAGTCCCACCTTATCAGAGTAGTACGTAGATCTCCACCAAAAGTGACAGCAAGCGTTATTTGTTTTACAACACATCTGTTGGTCGCATCGAAGAATAAAATGGCCTCCTATGCTTGTGTTGTCAAGGATGTTGCTAAGAAGGTATAAGTTAAATAAAGGCTGATAAGCAAGTTTATTAGCTTAAGTTAATTCCCACTTACGTTTTTATAATAATCTTAGCAAAGAACAACTGCCAGTCGGTCCGCCATCTTTAGATGGTGGCCACCGTGCAACAACCGGCTCCTTCGGATGAGGAAGTATTATGCTTCAGCGATGACGTCACGCTGAGATATCGGCAAATACAGCGAGCGTGTACGAACTACTTCGATGAGTTGGGGTTCAGTGCTGAAGTTGTTCGATGAATCGACGAAAATTCTAAATAGTTCGTTTAAAGGGTAGTAAAGGCGTTTTATGAATTACAGAACCATCGTCTTTACAGCAGTGGTGCTCCGGGCAATTTGTTTGGGAGGTGCAAATGTGACTGAAATTCAAAATAGCAATATGAAATTCGGCTAAAGTCCGGTCTTCACGTGGCGTCTTAGTCACCGGCGTCTTCCCTCTTTTGCTCGGGGGAGGTATGAAAACCTCGAAAAGAGTCGGGCGATTTACCGCGTACACACGGCGTCACTACTACTCCTCCTTGTCGTCGGTGTGTTACTGATAAAAATCTATGTTCCTATTGGTTAACTGGTCCCTCTCTACTGCCCGAAGGAAGGATTGTGTCGCTGAGCACAGCGTCTTTATCCATCCAGTTGGTTCAAGACGCCGAGCTCGGCGTCTATGTTGCCGACCTGGTCTACACGTGGCATCTTGGGGACGACTACACGAATTCGGTGCCCTAAAGGCAAACGAGGCAAGACGCCACGTGAAGACCGGGCTTTAGGGTCCAGACAAATGGGGGAGGGGGGCCGCCAAATCACCCAAGTTGACACGGTTTGGTTTACTGTATGTCCATGCATCATATGCTCAAGTTTCTTCAATCCCATTTTTGGAATAGCTCGCACTGAACGATGCAAAACCTTGTCTGGGGCTGTGTTGACTACTTGGCTGCAAGAGATTAAACATAACTGTTGACAAGTCTGTTAAAGCGTTCAGAAATGGTAGCCGAGTGAGTTTAACCGAAATTTGCTTCGTTTATGTACTCTCCTTTCATATTCCGTTTCGTCTCACCGCAAAACACGGCCAAACGTTTGTCTACAGTTTGTCTTAGAGCGTTGAGCCAAACTGTTTGCAAGTTTTGCTGAAGTGGATTTTTTGGTCGTGAAGCCGATGAATTGATTACATGCTGTAAACCAGAGGAATCAATGGACATCCGATCGAAACAACACAACGTTGGCGTATCTACCGATTTGTTTACGTTTTCAGTTGGGTTTTTTTTTTTTTTGGTCTCGTGTCTGAATCAAAGAAAAATGTAGCGGACGGAATAGTCATGGTGTCCAGACATTAGCACCAATTGTGTCCTGTTCCAGCGTGTCCGGGTTCAAGCCAGACCTCATCCCACCCCAGTGCATTCCGGAAGAGGACCCTGGAAATGTATGTGCTCAGGTCAGTTGTGGCAAGTTAAAGACTACGAATTTCTTATATCCTTCTGGTCCTTTTAATCCTAAATAACCTCGCAAGAAGTTGAAAAGGATGATGATTCGAATAGTAAGCATAGCTACTTGACTAAGTCTTGGCTTGTTCAATGAGCGCAGCAGCCCGAGATTTTCACTTCCAGCATTTAGATGCATTTTCGCAACAACCACCTTCTCGTTTGCTAAAAGTTATTTGTTGCACTATAGTTTCTGATGATATTTCATTTCTACTAAAGAATACAGCAACACATAAACAATTGAATGTATTTTAAATAATAAGGATAAAAAATGAAGTAAAACAATAATTTTAAACGTTGCCACAACACTGTCGTCATCTCTTGCTACTTCCAAAATTTGTCTCTTCTCACACAAAGAACAGGTTTCAGCGTACATCAAATGACTGTAGAAAACGGCATGTCGCAACGAGAATCCAAATCCAACATGGCACCTATTTCCGGTTTGTCGAGTCCGGAACAAACCATTCGATGTCGGCATTCAGCAGTCGGTCCGCCATTTTGTAGTCCAGTTGGAAGTTTGTCATAAAACGGGCATGACCATTAGCTTTTTTGAGATATTTTCGGCATGATATTTTGTAGCATTTTTGCAGCAATCGTGTAGCTGAAACGTGCTTCTCAAGGCAAGAAGGTCTTGTGGCTCCGATTGGCGGTTGTGTCCTGCAACATAAAAAGACCAGACCAATTTAGTTGAGCCTATGTCAAACGTATTTCAGTTTAAACGATAATCCATAAAATGTGCTAGTGAGTAAACAATCCTAAAACCCAAATTCTAATGGGACGTAAAGGAACCCATGTGGAGTCCGTCAAAACCTCCACGAAATCAAAAAAAAAGACACACACACAAAGGCTTACGCAGGCTTGTAACCAAGTAATACACTCGGGAAGGAAGGAGGGCCAGTGCCCCCAACAAGACGCGAAGTTACGAGTTAAATTTGGGTTGCAATTGAAATTATCTTAAAAATTTTTTTAAACATTTTCCATGCAGGCTGGCACTCAAGCTGGTGACTAATAAGTTGATTAACATGCCTCTAATTGAAGCACTACTCTCCTTCCTAGATACCTTAGCTGAATTATCAGACCCCTCTTTTAATTGTTTTGACATCACTCACTAAAGAAAATTTCTGGGTGCATGGATTTTCAGAATCCACTGAACTTTCAAAACATCACTTAAATTGTCTCATTTTGGTGACAAAATTACAATGCTGTGCCCTCCCCGCTACTTTATTCCAGATCAGTTTTGGTGTGTATTTGAGTATGTATATAATACTGTAAAAATTAACTTTGCCTAATCATAGTATATATTTATACTGAGACAAAAATTTAGCCTTACGGAGCATTCTCAATTACCACCACACTCAAACCAGGCTCTTCTCGCTGAGTTTTTAATTTTATGAGCTTACAGTGAGTGTAGTTAAGTATTAACATTGTAAATAATACCTGTGCATAGGATGCACTAAGCACTTACAATGTATAAATGTCCATGGTCATTGGTTAGGCTCTCGTCCTTCCTCCCTAGCAAGCCACGATTGGCTTCACGGCCAGGCTGCTAATCATCTAAACTAAGTTTTCCAGTATGGATTGTCCTTTCACACCTCGTACAGGCTGTAGCACAGTTCGATACTAGCCTGTAGTTTAGTTCAAAACATAGCAACAACAAAGAAAATGGGATTAACTTTTAAAATGTAAACTTTTCCAAAATTTTCCACGGTTGAGGGAGAGGGTTGACTAGACACCTGCCTATTAAACTGTAAGGTATCCTCTCGTTGTCCAGATAACCACAACAGACTTTCTCAGGTTTGAGAAACACTACCTCTCACCGGGAAAAGCAATGGACGTTGCTTTCTCCATAAGTAACTAACTGCATTCAATTTTGGTTATCGAAGTTTCCATTAATGGATAGTTGGCAATAGTTGGAGCCGCAATTTGAAACGAAATATTTATAAGCTCGCCGTTTGACAGCTTTAAGAATTTGGGTGCAATTCAGTTGGTTTAAATATAGAGCAGCCAGACAATATTTTGGTTTATGAGGCTTATGCGTTTAGTGCCGCTATTCAGCAATTATTGAGCATTTTGTGCAACGTACTCTGGCATATTGGCTTACGTTATTCACGTTATTTAAGTGGTTCAAGCTACCTGTTTCATGTCGCATACAAAAGACTCAGTGTATTTAATACATTTAAGTTTAAGGTTTTAAGTAGGTGTAAACATTATTGGAAATTTGTTGAATTGAATGTAAGGCATTTATGAAATTATTCTGCGTCCTATTTACTTAAGAAATCTAATTATCTGACATTATGCAAATGTACTTTTGAATCCATTTCAAGTTTACATTTTGTAAGTTATTTCCTTAAGGCTGAATTACGATTTTAGCACTGTCTAAAAAAAATTGAAGAATTTGGTTCCAATAAACTTGTATACTCTATATTGAACACATGCCCATTTTTTTTTTCATACATACGACGTGGCTGATGGTAAGAAAGGAATATAAAACATATGCCTTATTAAGGCATATAAAATTGTCCGTTAATAAGGAGCCACTTCTCATCTATTAATCCAAATCTCATATTGTTTAATGAAATGGTTACACTGGTTAAAGGTAATTTAGACGCAGCACCATCGTTTACTGTGCGAAGAGCCAATAGCTTGGCGAGTCCGTAGCTGCATATATAGGCGAAGTCGATCACTTATCTGACTGGTGCGATTATAACACAACTTAACTCGAGCACTACGTGACCGCGTCGTTGCTAGGCTGAGGTGTGCTGAACCTCAAAAACATTAAATTTTTATGAACGCAACAAAGCTAACTTTTGAATAGGCATTAGCTTTTGGAAGCTGCAAGTATTTACATAGCACTGCAATTAAAAGCACTGCTACTGCTAGCAACTATTGTTTGAAGACTGTTAATGCATCGACTAAGTCATTTACGACATAAGTAAACAAAAATATCAGTCATGTGTCATTGCTGTGGAAAACCTGGACATGTTAGACCCATCTGCAGATATAAGGACCATTCCTCTGAGATTTGTGGCACCGAAGAACATCTGAAAGTAGTTTGTAGGGCCGGTAATGCTAGCTCGACTAGTAAGCCACCTGTAGCCAGTAATAGCCTAAAAGCCTAAATCTCAACACGAAACTAAAAACCTTAAAGAATGTAAAAGTGCACATTTTGTTGATGATGAGCAGGATAGTGAGGTGTCGGATTCAAGAAGTAGTTCTGGTGCAAGTAGTTTTGCCAAGATGTATCTTATTACTGCTAGCTCATAAAAAATAAAAGCCGACTATATCACATCGGTTAAATGGAAGCTTATCAATTTTTGAAGTTGATTTTGATTGTGATGCAACAACAATCCTTACTGCATGGTATCATAAATCCTTTAATAAGGTAAAGTTAGAAGCAACTCTGATTACCTGGAAATCTTGGTTGGGAGAAGTAGTTAAACCTTTGGGGTTGTGTATTTAACCGTTGATATTGGTAACAAATTGAACATCTCTGTGCAGTAGTTGCACCCGGCCAGCCTGTGCTATTTGGCAAGGGCTGGATTTCCAAGTTTAAACTCTACTTGAGACATTTATATGAAGTTGATACAATCGATGACGAATTGTCTATCGGCCGAATCTCTGATAATGAAATATTTAAGGTTTCCCTGAATTTTTTAAAGAGGGCTTGGGGATATTCAGAGATTTTAAGGCAGAGCTACGGTTGAAGCAAGATGCAGAGCCAAAATTCATGAAGGCTAGGCGCGTTCCCCTAGACATCGTTTCAAGCCCACGCTAATTCAATGTCCACTCTCTGTTGTTGTACAGCAAATTTTCAACAAACAATAAGCCCTCTGTTATCAAGACTAATAAAGAGGTGCGAGACGAGGGGTATGCAGTAGACGATATGTGATCAACACACCAACTCCTAGCTGCCAAACAAGTAAATCTCAGACCAGAACATAAATACAACACCCGCAGCAAGACCACGACCAGAATAAAAAGACCGGAACCGAAAATCATCAGAACAATCCCACCTCGTGCACCAACAAGAGAAGAGACACACAAACACACTTTGCTGTCTATGCACTACCATGCAGTGAGTTCACGGCCATTTACGTAGGTGAAACACACAGCGAGATCCTAACACGAGTCCTAGACCATATTACCGCAACGAACACGGGCGATGACAGAAACGGAATTGCAATGCACCACTCTGCATCACTCCATCAGATCGAGTGGAAAGACACCGGAGCCCTACTCAAGTCAAACATCACCAGGCACAACCACCTTACGGCTCTGGAGTCCATCACGATCAACCTATTGCAAAAATAGGACCAAACACTCATGAACATTCAGCCGCCATCCTACCCTAACGTCATGCACCTAGTACATCCAACGCTAGAGGACCAACTGAGAGACAAGTGGAAAGTCAAGGCCAACTCGCCTCCCAGTAGGCCTAATACAGATCAGTGGCTAAGAGCAAACGTGCCAAATGCAGCAGCTACGAAGAAAAACAAATGTGAGAGTAGACCTAGCATAAAGAAAAAGCCTGACGAAGACAAACGTGTTGAGGCCCGTAGTTTTAATAACAGTGGGCTTATTGTTTGTTGTAAATTCGCTGTACAACAACAGAGAGTGAACATTGAATTAGCGTGAGCTTGAAACGATGTCTATAAACATTCAATGTAGTAAACCACATGGCATTTTTCACGTGTTACCCTAGCTGTGAGAAATAAAGTCGAAAATGAAATTGACCGTTTAGTACGTGCGGGGTTTCTCAAACTGGTTGACTGTAGTGCTTGACCAACACTGTTCGTGTTACTCCACAAGCCTAATGAAGACAGCCGGATTATTGGCGACTACTCCATCACTGTCAACCGGGCGATCATTGTGGAATACTTTCCCGCACCTCGAAAACTCCAAGTCTATTTCGACAACAAATACATGTAAAGGTTTATTTGAGTGGCAACGTATCCCTCGTGGGTTTGCAAGCTCCCCAAGCATTTTCTAAAAAAGGATGGAAGCTGTTTTAAAAGACATGCTCAATGCCGGACCCTTTGATGACCACCTATTGGTCACTGGAAAAGGGGCTCAGCACAATATTAATTTATCGAAAGCCTAAATGCACTGGGAGATGCAGGAGTCACAGTTAAACAGCCAAAATGCAAGCTGAGCAGGCATGAATTACAATACCTTGGATTCGGCATCAATAAAGATGGAACCTTCCTGAAGAGTTGGATGCTATTAAAAAGGCACCTAATCCCACTAACCCTGCAAAGCTTAAATCATTTTTAGGTTTTGTGAACCAGTTCTCAAAATGTATCCCTCATTTGGCAATGATACTGGCTTTTTGGAACAAGCAAGAATGGGCAAGAATGGGTTTTTACTTAAAGGGCAATTACATTCATTTTGACATGCATGCTTTACTTTTGGATCACTTACACAATAACTAAACACAAGAATTGCAGTAAGAATACGTTACGTACGTCCGATACGACAATTTAATTATTGCATCACCAAAACACGACACGGAGACTGCCATTGTTTTGCTGGAACGCGCAGAAATTAATGCCGACAGATGTCACTTTTCAATTTCGACTCGCAGCCGATTGAGATAGCTCTATTGGCTGTGAGAGCTCAAGCGTCTGATGACCTTAGCTGGCCACTACAACTGTCGGCTAACTAAGGCTGTCAGACGCTCGAGTTCTCACAGCCAATAGAGCTATCTCAATCGGCTGCGAGTCGAAATCGA
>JAHWFP010154352.1:156942-184250 GCA_023313725.1 Lithobius niger | reverse complement strand
ATTGTATCATCCGCAAATAAATATATATTAGTTTTTTCTATTTTCTCGTCTATATCATTGGTATATATCAGATACAGTAAAGGCCCCAATACAGACCCTTGTGGTACTCCATATTTTATGTTACATGTAATACTGTTTATGTCCTCAATTTGTACAATAGATTTTCTGTTTGATAAATAGCATTTTAATATATTATAGATTTTTCCTCTGAGTCCCAGATTTTCACATTTTTTAAAAGTATTTTTGATTGAATGTGTCAAAAGCCTTCTGTAAATCAATTAGCACCGCTCCTGCGTATTTTCCTTGGTTTAATGCCGTTGTTATTAATTCATTTACTTCAATCAAAAGATCTGTTGTGCTTTTATTTTTTGTGTATCCAAATTGTACTTTGTTTAGTACTTTAAATTTTTCAAAAATTTGCATATTCTCTTTGCAAAAAATTTTTCCAAAATTTTATTAATAATGGACAGTAATGAGATTGGTCTATAATTATTTAAATCTTGTTTTTTTGTAAATTGGTCTGATTATTTGCATTTTTAATTTTTCTGGCCAAATTTCTTTATCTATCATAGCATTTATTAATTTGCATGTTGCTATAGATGTATTTTCTTTTGTGTTTTTAATATGAGTTGTTGTATTTTGTCAATTCCTACTGCTTTTGTATTATTTAGTTCTGTTATTATATTTAATATTTCTACACTGTTAGCTTCCTCAAATACCATTGTTTTTACATTAATGTTTTTTTGCTTACACTTTGTTTTAATTTCCTTGAAAAGGCTCCTTTTTTATACTCTTTATTTTCTCTTACTTCTTTCTTTCTCAGATTATTGACTTGGTTTTCAAAATTTTCATAAATTCATTTGTGATGTCTATGGTTGTTTTATTTTTAAACGTTATTTTTATAATAATAATAATAATAATAATAATAATAATAGCATTTGTTGCCCTAGCTACTGGTCTGGTAAGGATTGTGAATCACTTACAGCCAACCAAATTTAAAAGCATAGTTTGTTACCCACACAGACTGCTCCCTGAGAGTCAAGAAAGAAGACAACTGGAGAGGACGTCTAAAAAATCGATGCAGGGGCTCGGTCTTGAGCCTACTGCGAAAATCGAAACAGAATTTGCATGTACAGTTTCCTCCCTAAGGGCATTCTAGATGGGGACAATGCGCACAGAAAAGAAATGCAAACAACAGTCGAGGCGCGCCTTTGGGACAGCCAGTTTCTAATTATACCCCTGGTGCGGCCCAAACTCGGAGCCAGGTCAAAAAAAAGGAAAATGTACCTCTAGAAGGTGATGTAAGATCCGATAAGTCAGGACCAAGTCGAGAACAATTCTGCGCAACTCCAGAAACTCAAGGCCCAATCTCTCAAGATGTTCCTTGTACAAAACCTCGCGAAAACCAGGAAGTGCCCTCGTAAAGCGTCTCGATGGAATCGATGTCGTTAGCCAAGTATGTCGACCAACCTGGAGTTGCATATTCGAGGAATGGGTGCACAAAAATGTTAAATGTCCAGATCCTCGTCTTAATGCTTCCAGATGTGAAGCATCGCTGTATGCTTGCAGAACGTTGGTAAGCCGAGGACAAACCTTACAGCAGTGAAGAGAGGATTTCAAGTTTTGAGAGAACCTGATACCAAGGTCTCGCACTTCACTTGTTTGCGGAAGGATCGCCTGGTCAAATGTATACCGGTAGCAAAGGATGCAGGTTCCAACATGGAAAGCATGGCATTTACCGATTGAAAGCTGGAGCTGCCAATGTTCCGACCAGGTGCTAACTACCTGAACCTGATTTTCAATGGCCCGAGACGGGGAAAAGGTGATATTTTCTGCCCCTACCTTCAAATCATTCGCAAATTTAACACCAAAGGTATCGTGATAATAATAATACAGTTTCACCACGTTACGGTGGTAGGACTACGGAAGGGCTGTGAACCTCTAATACGGCATCCTAAAATGGACGTTTTAAATAGGGCAGAAGATTCTCTGTTGCAAGCGAGCGGCAAAACCCCTGCACTGTGGACTGGTTAACGGTACCTTCACTCAGGGCATTTCAAATATGGACCACATTAACCAAGAAGAAATTTAAACGAGCATTATGAATACAGGCCTGTCTAGCAAGTTTCCATTTGTGGCCACGAGTACCAAACAGGTTAGGAGCCAAATCGAAGAAAGGAGTGCTCACATCGTGAAGACCATGTAGAATCTTAAAAGTCAAGATTAGATCAAATTTAATGTGATGCACCTCGAGCAATTCTAAGCTGGTTTTTGAAAGCCGTTCTGAGTAGTTTAAATCATGGAAGCCAGGCAGACGCTTGGTAAATCAGTGCTGGACTGCTTCAAGTAGGTCAATATCTCCCACCAAATGTGGCGACCAAACAGGGGTCTCATACTCTAAGAGGGGCCTCACAAAAACTTTGAAAGCCCACACTTTAGTACGCCAATCCCCCGATGTAAAACCCTTATTAACTATAGCTGCACGACAGTAAGCTTGACCACAGACTTTATGACAGTGTAGCAAAGGCTTCAAATTCTGGGAAAACCACACACCCAGGTTTTTCACCTCCAGGACAGAAGGCAGAATAGACTGTTCCAAGTGGTACACAGAACATGGGTTAAGGAGACCAACGTGGAAGGTGAAACACTTGTGGGAAGAAATGGGAAGCTGCCAAGTCGTAGACCACTCAGGCACCCTGCGGCATTCCAGGTCAAGGTTAGGGGATCTAAAAGGGAAGACATTTTCGGTACCGTTTTTCAAATCTTCGGCAAATTTAAAACCGAAAGTATTTTCATTTCTAAAACAAAGGTCGTTCAAATAAACAACAAAAAGCAACGGACCCAGGACGGAGCCCTGGGGCACTCCACAAGGTATGGATACACCCGATGAGAGTGTACCAATCATCAACACATACCTTTTGAGTTCTCTTGGCCAAAAAATCCGAAATCCAGCGAGCTAAGTCCCCCTCAATGCCACACTGGGTCAGTTTAAACAGTAGTTTACGATGAATCACAGATTCAAAGGCTTTCTTAAAATCGAAATAAATGGTGCCGCATGGAACACCGATGTCAAGTACACCAGTCCAACAGTCTAGAACACTTAACAACTGTAACGTGGCAGACCGATTGGGAAGGAACCCAAATTGTGGAGGGACGGGTCTTTGGATTTGGTAGTATGGGAATGACAGGTTGAAATTGACGTGAAGTACATGTAAATGATCAAGTCGGATTGGCTTTGCGGATGAAAGATTTGTGGTTCAGTTTACATGATGGAATACAGAATGCTCGCCCTAGTTGACAAAGGCCCCTCCTTCCTTAATGTGAAATTAATGAAAGTTAGGGGGACATGACGTAAGTATAAGCTGGGAGGACTGGGGAGAAGAGAAAGTTGGGGGAAATAATTCTAATTAATATTTACCGAAATGTAGCAGGATGATAGATCATCGGTTGCATCACTAGTTGAATTGGAGGATTGGAATGGGAATGTTTACATTGGGCCTCGAGCAGTACAATTCGTCGCCAAGGCAATACATGGCTCTTACATTGTTAACATTGGAATTTCTTTACAGTGACAGTTAATTGTTGTTTGACAATTACAACGTTATCTTGGAGGAAGAGCAGATTGTTGGACACAATCTTGGGTGCAAGGCTGATTAAGGTAGTTGGCCAATAATATCTAGACACCAAAATGGTCGCTACAGAATGCTCCCCCTCCCCGGAAAAATTTCAAGGTGGCGACTTCATGCGCCACTAGTCTCTCGATGTCACATGAAACAAGAACAAATTATTAATAACATTTAAAATACAAAATTTACATTTTCATAACCAAATAAAAAGAAAAGAAACAGCTGCAAAAAGAAAAACAATCTTAATAGCGTTTAGCCATAAATGTGGCGATGATGCCATAACAACTTATATTATAATGTCGCGCTATTGCTCCACCTAGGCTTTGGTCTGTTATTGGTACGTATAAGGTACAAAACACCTAGGGTTTATTAAAACTTAAGACAGCGTTTTAATACGAACTCAAGCGTGCGAAATTTTTAAGCGTCGGCGCTCAATTTTTTAAGAAATAAAATGTTTTGAGAGGGTCTAGGTAATACCCCATTAACATTGAAGCCGCGGACAGAATCAAGATTGTAAAATGATCCCATTAGTCCTCACTTTGAGCCATTACGCCGAGTTCAACGCATCACAAGCAGTAAACCACGGTCGTTTACATTTAAATGTTCTAACACAAACTGTTTTGATCAGCTTGGCCAGATAACACTTTCCGTTAAACAAATTCCAATCTTTTGGTAGAAAATATACCCAAACTGCTGATTGTTAAGATTAAATTTTACGTAACTTGACAAAAATCAGTGCTGTTATAAGTCAAAAGTTCGTGTTGCAGAAATCGTGAAGCGGTAGACTAAGATAAACCACGTTAGCGAATCCAGATTGGTAACGACGGATCTTTATCAATGACGTAATGCTTAAATAATAGCGATTCACGAATAACAAACAACGCAAGACATCATGCGATTGTTGCCAACGCGAACAAGTTCTGTCGTCATCACGTCGATCTATGAAGAAGAAAGCGTCCCTTCGTCGGCCAGCCTTGCTAGCTAGCTAAGAATTTCAACCAAAATAATCGTAAGTATATTGGTTTCAAGGTAAAATCTTAACTCAAAAGTTTATCATTGCTAATGTCAAATGTTTCCGGAAACTATTTAGACAGTTTTTACAGAGGGATGTTTTATTTTTTTATGTAATATATTGACAAATGGAAGTGGATTATTTTTGCTTATTGGTGGTTTTGGCCGAGGCAAAATGGCGAGTTTGATTTTGGTCGGGTCCTATCAAAGTGCGTTAGGTACAGTATTGTCAGTTACTAATAATGGTATCAAAAATTCTTATTGCGTAAATGTTAATTTGTTATTAATTTCATCGTACGACAATGGCGAAACAATACGGCCATTGTCATTTGCCCTAGCAAGCGTAGCCTAGCTCTCATCCACAAAGTATTCTCTACTGACGAGCCCAAACAAGGGCGAAACAGTCTGTCTAGAGATCTTTGTGGGTGAGAGCTAATTGATATTAAATTTCATCGTAGGAAAATTCGCACATTTTTTTATGAAAATTATTGTACAGAGGTGCTCCAATAAATCGGGTGGCAAACTTGGAGTATTTTTTTTATTATTAGGCTACAGTTGACGCAAGTTACAATTTACGTCCATGTTTTTTTTTTATTATTGTTGATTCTAAGAAAGGGTTACAGTTATTTACAACTGCGTTTTTTTTTATTCTTAGTTTCGTAACAATTTCGTATTTCAAGTTCATTTATTGTAATTTAAAAATAATAGGCTATGTATCAAAATTTGTGTGCTTACCTAAAAAAAAAGAATGTAAGGATGCAAATTCACGGTTTGAACGTACGTTATAAAAACATAACAGATTTTTCAGGGCGATTTTTGTTTTGGGGGGGGGGGGGGCAGGGGTTGGAGTCATCTGCTTTGGCCTCTGAAGAGTGGCAATCCGCCAAGATTTAACTCGGGCGGAGTCAACTGACCCTGCAAGGCAACGTAGCTTACCTAATCAGGACGCAATTCAGCAGAGTTGCGGGACGGGAGGGAGGGGACGGGTTTAGCAACAGCCAAACACAAAAGTCAGTGGGAATATTTAATGGCTTTGTAGTCCTGTTTTACAGACAAAGCTCGTTAGGATACAATAATAAACTTTAATTACGTCAAATTGATTCACAAGTAAAGAATTACCCTTGATTAATTTCCCTGAATGTTTTGTAGACAAACATTGCTGCATATTTATTTTCTACGGCATTTGTTTGATTTCTCGGAACATAATATACTCGTTGCTACAGCTTTGCTTTTTTTGTAGGCTACCATTAGCTTTCAGAAATCACCAAGTCCACACGTCTGTATTGTGTGACATTCCTGAATTATGCCACTCTATATATTTTTTAAAAATTGGGATCATAATTGGGAAATTTTTTACGGGAAGCAGGAAGCTCCCGACGTTAGCTATAGTTGGAGAGATTAATTCTTTGAGAAGAATTAAATGCGCGCAGCCGTAAAAATTTTTAATGACTTGCTTAAATAAATGTTTTTCGTACGTCATGTACATGAAACATGTTATTACATTTTTATGAACCATCTTAGATTTCTGTTGCAGGGGCTATGCTGCTGAAAACCAGCGCCAAGTTTCCAAGGTGCGTACCATGTCCAAAAAAAAAGACTTTCAGGTGGAGAAGATGGAATAAATCAAATGGACAAAAGTTTTTTGTGAGAAAACAGTGTGATAAATGTTTTCCGTTAGCAAGGACGGATAGGGGATACAATGACTGGACCACAGCTAAGTTGAGTGTGCGGTGCTCACCAGAAGTAGGAATTAAAATTAAAAAATAGTTTAGCTTTTGGCAAAGAAATGCAAAATACCAATAATGTCATGCGAGGCCGCGGTAGGGCGATGCAGCATGGATCTTATAAAGCATTATTATCAGGACATTAAATTTTTGACACTATGTCAAAAGTGCATGGCAAAATTAAGGATAGATATGCATGAAAATGAAACAGGGATTCAATTTACACAACCGCATGAAAATTACACAACACAACACCATTTTTCTTAAAATAGTATTCCTGGTTTGGTCATTTAGTCCCTGAGTGCATACATGTGCTTAGATAAGTTTAGTTAAGGAGCGCATAGAGTTGACTTGCCACTTTAAGTAGCGAATTTTTATTTCTGTTCAGCTTTTTTTGTAAAACAATTTCAATACCTTCTGTGGCGTTCATTTAAAATTAAATCATAAAACACTTATTTACGTCATTACGTCAAAGAAAAGATAATTAGCGCTTTGCAGTTCTATAGAAAAACGCTGTCAATTGGAAAATCGTTAATCAGTTGCAAAGGATAATCACCGCGTTTTTATAAAATATAAACAGCTAGGGTTAAACGGATAATTCAAATTTTTACAGCGTCTTAGTCAAAAACGGGATTAGTTAATTTCGCCAAATATAGCAAAATTATTTACGTTTTGACTAAATTAGGGGGGATGGGTAACCAGCGGGGTTTCTAGAATCTATTTCCTGTCGCCCGTAAGTGAGTACGGATCTGGACTGGGCTTCCCTGCATTTCATGCTGGTTACGAGTGCAGTTTCACAATCAATCGGGTTCATTGGCTATACAGCCGCTTACCGTTGGCACAGTCCGTCTCCGGTGGACACGCAAATTCGCCCCTCCTTATTAAATTGCTTGGTGATATCAATTGGCGAATCCTCCTGCGTCAAATCCGGACTGGGAGGTATTTGTCCCGAAACAGGAAACAAAAACTACTCTGCCCGGAACAAAATGTACAAATAAAACGGGTCATAACTATGTTCAAATTCAAAACTTGGTTATTCGTCTTAGCAAGAATTTATAAGCAAGAACCCTATAAATTCTTGGTTTTAGTAAGGGTGTTATCAAGACACGAATAGTCAGGGTACCCTATGCGATCTCACATTTAGGCCCCTAACTTAAAAGTCAAACTGATGAACCTATCTGTTAAGGAGAGGGGTCCAAAAGTCTTCAGCAATTAAACTGTCTCAAGCAACGTCCTCATTTTAGCCAGAAATAAAATTAAACAAATGCTCTTTGGCCCTCCAAAACAAATTCCTTGTTTCTCATAGGCTATCGCGTCAATTTTACCAAATTTTCTTACAAAATGCTTTGTAATGCTGCGAAGTTCATATTAAAGGCAAAAAAGGAATACGTTGGCCCCTTTTTTTATTTGACGTGAGTGTTTATGAGCAGCAACGTTTTTGTTTAGTGGCCAAAGTTGTCACTAAACGCAGTCCTAGACAACATTTCAAAATAAATCAGCGCTATTTAGGGCAAGTCCTGATTTATGTTTGCAATTTATTTACCGCGATTTAACGCAAGTCACAAATTTTTTGCAAATCGACACGGTTGAGCATTTATTTCAAAATTTCAACCAACTAGTTGACACATTGACAAGATTGGCGCGAGTTAACACTTAAGTCCCAAACGTTTCTTTGTGCCAACATAGAATTTGAAAGTATGGCTTTTTTAACATTTCATACTGCTCATGTGCAATTTCAAGAGTTTTTAGCGAGAGTTAACATTGATCTAAGGCCTCCTTGAACTTACGCATTATGCTGTAAAATGCCCATATTTCCAGGTGTTAAAATTAACTAAGTTAAAATAATTTTATTCACTCCGCTGAAGTTAATGGGTGGGTTTTTCAGAAATGGGAGGTTTAGGGCTCTAAACGTGTGGAGTTAGTTTATACTGGTGTTTGGCCAGACCATACATGATGATGAGTATCAAATTTTGTAGGCTAAATAAATAAACCATGCAGATGAAAGTGAAGAAAAATAAATAAAATCGTAACTAAACCTTGCTACTTCAACAATTTGCCAACCTAAATATTTCTGTTTTCCCTTATTTTAAAAACCACCTGGACTGGCGAAATTAAGTAGATTTCGACAAAATAAAGTCGCAATATCTGTCAGTTTGCCAAATCTGGAATTTGCCGCATTTGACCAAATTCTCCAGGAATCTCGTCAATGACAGGCTGCAAATTAGAAATATGTTGGCAACCGTTCTGAAGTAAGCCAGTGGCTTCTTCACGCACTTTGTAAACCTGTGGCGAGATTTTTTTCTGCCACTAGATAAGGCTCCACAAACTTCGGTTGTAATTTTCGTGCAAAAAAGCTTGCCTTGTCAGATAGAAAATGAGATTTTACCCAAATCCGGTCACCTTTGGCGAATTCCAAGGGTTTTGGGATTTTGGCATTAAGCTTGGCATATTCATACGCCTGGTTGGATTGGCGTAAGCGACGTACTCGAGCTATGGTCTTCCGTAGGTTTGACGTTAGCGTCACAGCCCATAAGGGTAAGGGTCGATCCAAGGCCTCTGGGATGGAGGGTTCCACTCCAATGTCCAGCTCTCTACCAAAATTAAGGAACGCCGGGGTGTAACCAGTCCTTTAATCAATTGAGCTATTAATGGAAAGCATAAACATTGGAAGTTTTTCATCCCAATCCCTGGGATTGCCTTCGCAAAATTACGCGACCATCCGACCCAGCTTCTTGCAATGGAGCTCGGCTGGACTGTTGGACGCAGGGTGATAAAGTGTTGTTACTGCCTGCTTGATTCCAAACGCCTGTTTGATTCCAAACGCTCTGGAAATATCGAAACCAGCGAGGCCCCGTTATCGCTGACCACTCGGAGAACCAGGCGTATGAATATGCCAAGTTTAATGCCAAAATCCCAAAACCCTTGGAATTCGCCAAAGGTGACCGGATTTGGGTAAAATCTCATTTTCTATCTGACAAGGCATGCTTTTTTGCACGAAAATTACAACCGAAGTTTGTGGGGCCTTATCTAGTGGCAGAAAAAATCTCGCCACAGGTTTACAAAGTGCGTGAAGAAGCCACTGGCTTACTTCAGAACGGTTGCCAACATATTTCTAATTTGCGGCCTGTCATTGACGAGATTCCTGGAGAATTTGGTCAAATGCGGCAAATTCCAGATTTGGCAAACTGGCAGATATTGCGACTTTATTTTGTCGAAATCTACTTAATTTCGCCAGTCCAGGTGGTTTTTAAAATAAGGTAAAACTGAAATATCTAGGTTGGCAAATTGTTGAAGTTGCAAGGTTTAGTTACATTAAAATTGATTTTATTTATTTTTCTTCACTTTCATTTGCATGGTTTATTTATTTAGCCTACAAAATTTGATACTCATCATCATGTGTGGTCTGGCCAAACACCAGTATAAACTACCGGTTTATTAACAACGTTACAAGCGTTTTAGAGTCAAATTTCCTACAGGGGACGCAAAATAAATAGCCCGTAAACAAATCACTGACCACGAGTATATTCCAGTTCTTACTGGGACTCTTGGTCATTGGCAAACCTTGTTTCCCATCTAAATGAATTGTGTGGAAAGGGTATGTTAAAGAGATGGTCCTGATAGTTCCTAGGGTTCGTAAGCCGTAGCCTTTATACATTTGGCACGAACGACATGTTTTGACAAACCTGTGGGTTATCTTACTCATCCTGGGAAAGTACATTAGTTTTTTAATACGTGCCGAAATGACCTGCCGGTAGTGTGCTATGGTTTAGCTCCAACACATTCCTCTGCAGTGCACGAGGTATAAACATTTTTAGATTGGTTGACTCAGAGGGGTCATCAGCAAGTTCGCAATATATTACACCCGATTCTTGGTCAAAGATACATTTGTCGAGATATTTGTCTACAAATCGTTGTATTGCAGCAGATTTGGCTTTCCAAGGATTCCCTTGTAGAGCTAACGCTAATGTTGCCATAAATTCGTTCTTGAGTGTTTCTGCCGCTATCACTGCCACAGTCACTTGCTCAACTTCTATGCTACAATTGAAGCAATCGTTATTGAACAAATAAATGGGGTTTTTAAAATTCGGTACTTTAACTTTAACAAGGGGCGGATTCATGCGGACCTCGTCCGATACTGCGTCGTTTTCATACAACCGTGATAAACTGTCGGCAGGACCATTCAAGTGGCCCATCTGAAACACTAGCTTTGCATTTAAGAATGACAAGAATACTAACCAGCGAGCGATTCGCCCCCTAGTGTTTTTCTTGACGTCCCTTAGAGTTAAAGGATAGTGGTCAGTCACACAAACGATGTCACCACCTTCCATTAGGTGATGCCATTTTTTTAAACCAAAAATAACGCCCAGCATTTCGCGTTCAGAAGTATTATAATTTTTTTCTGCTGCAGACAACTTCCGTGATGCCATGTCCACGGTGACACGTTCATCGTCATCTGGTCCCTTCTGGCATAAAATTGAGCCAATATCTGAGGCACTTGCATCGCTGAATAAAATCCATTGTTTGTTAGGATCTGGATGTACCAAAATTGGTGCAACTAATAATGCACTTTTTATATCATTAAATGACTCATCCTCCCGCTGACCCCACGTGAATTGCTTTTGTTTATTACCACTGCTACGCAGTATGTCCGTGAGGGCGCTAGAGCGTGAGGCAAATTGAAAAATGAAACGTCTGAACCAGGATGCAAGACCTATGAACTTCCGCACTTCCTTGACAGACTTAGGTACTGGTCAAGATTGCAAAACAAGTACTTTAGCAGGGTTAGCTTTTAAGCCTTTATCTGTAACCAAATAACCAAGCACCAAAAGTTCCTTTACACAGAATTCTGATTTTTGAAAGTTACCTGCTAACCCTTCTTCACCCATCATTATCATGGATGCCTCTAGGGCTTGCAAATGTTCCTTCCATGTTCTGTTAGCAATCCCGAGATCGTCCACATATTCGATGGTTCCTAGGTGGCATATCGGTTCGACGCATTGCGCCATCGCACGACAGAAATTTGCTCCCGCATTACGCATACCGAACTGAGCCCTCAGAGGCAAGTACTGAGCCTCTGTGGTGACGAAAGACCCGATTTTGCCACTCTCAGGGTCTAGGGGCACATGCCAATATGCGCTACGCATGTCCAAATTTGATCGATATTTACATTTGTCGTAGCGTGCAATGAGGTCATTAATCAGTGGCAGTGGAAATGGGTCCTTAGAACAATTCCTATTCAACGGGACATAATTCACTACACTGCGTGTTTTCCCGTCCTTTTTGGGTACCAAAAACACTGCACAACAATGCTCACTGAAACCAGGAACTATGATGTCTTCGGCAAGCATATTCTGGACATGCTCGGCGATTTTCTGTTTACCTAAGTAAGTTTGGGGATATGGACGACAAGCAACTGGAGGAGCTCCACGAGTATCGATAACCATTGGTGGACAATGCTTAAATTTGCCAGTTTTAGTGGAATATAGATGCCTGTAACATAATAGGCAAAACAGTTCTTCTTTCTGTTCATCAAGAACTGTTATTTTATTTACTTTTTCTTGGATCTCCTCCACGCTTGGATGTAATTCTGCATTGCCTATTACAGCACTAACCGTTGGGGGGAGTATACGTAAAGGGTTTCGTCTAAGAGCATAAGTGGTTCCCTTGTTTGGGTGCAAAAACCAGTAGTTTTGCTGAAAATTCAAGATCATGCCACTCCAAGTTAAAAAATCTGCCCCTAAAATCATGGGTTAAATGGCATTGGGCATGACAATAAATGGATAGGTGAAAAAGTGGGTTTTTATTTGGATGGGCATAATAAAAAACCCTGGGCAAACTGCCCACCGTCCAGTGGTAGAATGTTCGCGGGTTCGATTCCCAGCCAATGTACCAAAATGGAGGGACGGGTCTTTGGATTTGGTGGTATGGGAATGACAGGTTGAAATTGACGTGAAGTACATGTAAATGATCAAGTCGGATTGGCTTTGCGAATGGAACTTTTATGGTTCAGTTTACATAATGGAATACAGAATGCTCGCCCTAGTTGACAAAGGCCCCTCCTTCCTAATCTTAATGAGGTGGGTGTGAAATTAATGAAAGTTAGGGGGACATGACGTAACTTAAGCTGGGAGGACTGGAGAGAAGAGAAAGTTGGGGGAAATAATTCTAATTAATATTTACCGAAATGTAGCAGGATGATAGATCATCGGTTACATCACTGGTTGAATTGGACGACTGGATATGAGCAGTACAATTCATCGCCAAGGCAATGCATGGCTCTTACATTGTTAACATTTGAATTTCTTTACAGTGACAGTTAATTGTTGTTTGACAATTACAACGTTATCTTGGAGGAAGAGCAGATTGTTGGACACAATCTTGGGCGCAAGGCTGATTAGGGTAGTGATGTTGGCCAATAATATCTGGACACCAAAATGGTCACTACAATTGGTCCTGATTAATAATGGAGTTAAAAAAACTTCAAAATAAAATCCCGTATAATGGATTCCATAAGCTTGCAGGCAACACAGGTAAGAGCGATAGGGCGATAGTTTGTAGGATCACATGCTGACCCCTTCTTGAAGATCGGTATAATCACCACAGAGCTCCAAATTTTAGGAATACATCCCTGGCTAAAAGAAAGAGTGAAAAGTCTCAAAAAAGGGTAACAAAGCTCCCGCACACACTTTTTGATAAGGAAAGCAGAAAAACCGTCAGGTCCGCGTGAGTGGCTTGGTTTAATTTTCATTAAGGCATCACGGACCGATGATTCTGAGAAAGGTACGCTTGCACATTTATCGGTAAGAAGTGTGCGAGGCACTGGTAATGGAAGCAGTACGCTATCGTCAGTAATGGAATTTGATGCGAAAACTCAGCATAAAGACTCAGCCTTTTCGAGTCATCTGTCAAAAAAACATTACTACACTTGAGTGGAGGAAGCGATCGTGTAAGTGATGTCTTCGAGCGATAGAATCGAAAAAGAGCCCCGGGACTACCTTCCCGAATAATCGTCACCACCTGCGACTGATGCCAGGTTTCCATGCTGTCGGAAAAGAGAGTATGTGCCCTGTTATAGGCCAACTTATTTTCCACATTGCGATCAACCCTAAACCGCTTCCAAAGCTTGAATTTCCGTTGGCACAACTTAGCGAGATGACGAGGTACTCTCAATCCATTTCTATAAGGAACAAAAGGCATCCTACAAAGGAATATATGACCTGCTAGAATGCCCTGGAAGCAGCTCAATTCCTATTCAATAGCTGGATGTGCATTAAAAACTAGAGCATCCCAGTCTACACACGAGAGGGACAATATCAGCACGTCAAAGTCAAGCCTAAAATTCTCCGTGGCAACAGGGTCAGGCTCGTGAATGGCTGTGACTGGCAAATTAAGGGAGAAGGGAACAATACAGTGATCATTGTTGCCAAAGTGGTCTTCAACATTTAAATCTAAGACAAGTCTATTATTGTCACAGAAAACCAGATCCAAAATGCTTTCACCCCTAGTGGGTTTATCAACAAGCTGAAGAAGCCCCAAAGGTGCAATAAGGTCCAGAAAAAGACAGTGGTGGCGATCTGATGCCCAATTGCGTCGCCAGTCCACAGTGGAGAGGTTCAAGTCCCCTACTAAAATGGAAGAGTGGCTATTATCAAGTGAGTGTGTTATGAAATTACAAAGCATTGTTAAAGCAGCCTCATCGTGGCTATTTGGTAAGTACCCCACAAGTATATTAAGCTTGAAACAAGGAAGTGACAGTGCAATACCTTCCACGTCGATTGCAACGTCCTCGACTACCAAAGGGATATCACTGCGGTGAACAATGAGTAAGCCCCCACCCAGACTGCCGCGATCCCTTCTAACAACAGAAAATTTTCTGGTATCCACCAGCATGCCGTCGGTAAAGCCAGGATGGAGCCAACTTTCCACCACGAGGAAGATATGAAATGTGTCCCTCAAAACCAGTTTTCTAAAACAACCAATGTTACGAATGATACTTCTAGCATTATAAAAGGCACATCTGAGGTTTACAGCAACCGGTTGCGAAGATGGGCCAATTTCGTCCCCAAATCGTGGGGTTAGACCCCATTAAATTTGAATGGGGTCTAAATTTGGATGGGGTCTAAATTTGAATGAGGTGATTTTCGAATATCAGGTCATTTAGATAAATAACAAATAGTAGTGGATCCAAGAAAGAACCTTGTGGAATGCCACAAGGAACCTGCGTCTAGGATGAAAAGGTATTCTCAATTGATACCCTCTGGGTTCTGTTCCGCAGAATGCCGATATCCAGTCGTGTAGTTTTCCCACGATACCACAATGGCTAAGCCTCAGAAGGAGCTTTCGATGAATCATCCACTCAAAGGCCTTTTTAAAATCGAAGTAAATAGTATCAGAAGGGATTCCCACGTCAAGTGTACTAGTCCAAAGGTCTAAGACCAGGAGTAATTGGTGAACAGCGAACCTACCAGGAAGATAGCCAAATTGGTCACATTGAATAACAGAGTGCTCTTGCAGAAAAAAGACAAGTTTATCTCGGATAACTGATTCCATAAGTTTGCAAGCAACGCAAGTCAGGGCTATGGGTCTGTAGTTAAAGGAGTCGGAGGGGGACCCCTTTTTAAAGACTGAGATTACAATTGCCCGACTCCAGGCACATGGGAATTTACTTTGTGCAAAAAAAGGAAAATAATTTCGAGAGTGAGTGGATGACTGATTTCGAGAACCAAGGATTTGAAAAGGAAAGCCGACAAACCATTCGGTCCACGGGATCTACTCGGTTTAATCTTGTCTAAAGAGGAAATAACAGTACTTTGAGGAAACTCGACCAAAGTGCACTTGGAGGTTAACATGGAAAGTAAGCAGCGAGGGTAACTAAGGTCACTGTTGTCAGAGATACTGTGTGAAGCAAAGACATCACTTAGTGCTTCGGATTTATCAATGTTCTCGGTCAAGTATATGTTACTCACTTTGAGAGGTGGAAGGGCTCGACCGTCTGTAGTATTTTAGTACAGCAGCAAAGTTTCCCTCTCTGATCACAGCTGATTCCTTCTCCCTGTACCAGGCCTCTGTGGAGTCTAAGTACAGCTTTCGTGCAGAATTATATCTAAGCAGAGCAGAAGGGTGCGGGTTATGCTTGTAACTTCTCCAAAGCTTTAGCTTTATAATGCGCAATTTAGTAATGTGACGAGGGTAGCAAGCGCGACCATTCTTTGGAGGACGGGGTCTGTCTCTGCACTGGTCGATGTGGCCTGTCAAAATTCGGTGAAAACAAGTCCAGGCCTGTTCAATGTCATAATGAACATGACAAATTAGATTGTCCCAGTCAACAGTAGAGAGTAAGCGCCTAAGTTTAGCAAAGTCAATCTTCCCCTGCCTAGAAATGGGGGCCCCAGACTAAAGACTTTCCAGGACCAGTTTGAGAAAGGTTTACAGAAAACTCTACAACACAGTGGTCGCTATTTTCCAAGTGTGTCCCAACGCGAATGTCATACACCAGGTGCTCATCATGCGTGAAAATCAAATCCAAAATATTGTTCGTCCTGGTCCGCTGGTCAACCAGCTGGCGAAGTCCTAGGGGCGCAACAAGCTCAAGAAAGTACTCATGATGATGATCAGAGACGACGTGCCAATCCCAATCAATGGTCGAAAGGTTGAAGTCACCCAGACGGATGTTTGCAAAACTAAGGTGGAAAGAACGCTTGATGGAGTTGCAAAGAGACAAAATATCAATGTAACTATTTGGCAAGTAGCAGAGTATGAAGGTTAACTTGTTTCGGGGCATGGAAACAAGAGCTGACCACAAGCACGGCAAAAGGCACACTAGAATATGGTGCAGTATGAGGAACCCACCGCCCCGACTACCCAGATCGCGACTAATCATTACATACTCACTGGACCCCCCCCCCGATCATAGCGTCAGTAAAATCATAGTTAAGCCATGATTCAACCACGAAGATTACATCGTAAAGGTTTAGTCGGATAAGGTCCTTAAAACCGCCAATGTTTTAATTACACTATGTGCGTTAAATAAAATGCAGTGGATGGTGTCCTCAGCTGCTGCTGTCTGTGGGGTAAACGTGGGCTAACCCCAATTTGTTTTTCCGAAGGTACATGGACATTTAAAAGTTCATGCTTCAATACAGACTTTCCTTTGGTAGTGAGATGAATCGAATCCCTTGCTAACAAGAAGTGGTCCGAACAAATTTGTTTGTCAATAGATATAAAAGAGAAATTATTGTCAACACACATTTGTCGTAGAAGAGAATTTGTATGTACTATCTTCTAATCCAGGTCTCTTTCTGATAGTCCAAAACGGGGGAAAAAGCCATTGATGACGATTCTGGCCTTAAGGTGCCTCGTCCGAAAAGAGGATGCAAAGTCGCGAAGGTGAAGGGCAATTCTATTTGGAGTCAGTGCTGTTTGTCCCAGCGCAAATAATCCAGTCACCATCCTGATTACAATATTCCAAGGTAAGATCGAGTTTGTATGAGAGTTGATTTGCCTACCATGGGTTTATAGGTTTGGGTAAAACGTAGAGCTGCCCAAATATTTTGGTGGCATATTGAAATTACCGTCACGAGAGTGGAAAAAACTGCGAAAAACATTATTTTCAGCAACACTATAAACTACGTCATCCTATTCGTCGCATCTTGCGAAGCAGACTAGGTGAGTTTATGTACTCCATGAAATTCTTAAAACAATGCTTAAAATGTATAAATACGGTAATATGGTATTGACCCTTTCAATAAATAAATAATTTTTATACGATAGATTTATTTTATTTTGTGTGAAAAAGAAATTAAAAAGATACAACCGAGTAGGCCAAAGTAGCAGTGAAAAATGTGCAGTAAACAACTAAGTTCAATACAACAATAGAGAAAGAATGTAGCTGGCTGAAGTAACATTAATTCAGCCAGTCATGTTTTTGAGGAGGGGTCTGATTGAGTGAGAGAAGCGAGCGAAAATCAGCGTTTGTCATTGGAAACAGCACTTTTCCTAAATATAGGTAGTAAGCAGTAGACTAAAAATTTATTCAATACTGAAAATGGACGACTTTCTACTGTCGGATGTCATCAGGCCCAGCACAAAAGATCCTACAGGTAGACACAGAATGATAACATTGCAGCTCTGGGATGACATTAATACCTGACCAGCCACAATAGGCCAAATAGTTTGTTTGTGAGCTGAAGCATTAGAAAATGTTCACACTACACATACTGATCTTTTCGGGTGTGATAAGTCGGTGAATGGCATACGAGTTTCAACAAGAAATATCCTCGAGCGTCGATCCAACAGACACATGCAGAATACAGGCATTACAAGTATGGGAAGACACTTACAGACGAATAGTGACAAAATACATAGACATCTAAACCTTATTTAAAGAGGTGTAGCAGTAAGGAACCTCCTTGAGTGAAGCGAGATGACGCCAACGGAGCGATAGGGCTAAGGGATTAGCCGAAGGGATTGGATGAGTAAAGGGTACTGTCGGCTGAAGGGCTGGTTTTATGAAGGATAGAATTTCCGTGTTGAGTTTCGGCCAGGCTGGGAAGAAGAGGCGAAGTCTTATGCCGATTGGAAGCTAGGGGAGGCGGGAGGCAACGTGGTTTCAATGAGAGGAGCTCCTGCCCCCTGGTGACGAGCAGCGGTTGCGGCGGACAGGAGTTGCGGCTGGTTACGTTGGCCGGAGCGGGAGCGAGGGAGATCGGGCCGAAGGGGCTGTTGGTTTCTCGGCTGAAAGTAGAGTTAACTTTCGGACGGTTTTAAAGCTGGGAAGAAGAGGCGAAGTCTTGTGCCGGCTGGAAGGCAGAAGAGGAGCTGCGGCGGTCAGGAGTTGCGGCTCGGTCCTGCTGGTTGCGTTGGTTGGAGCGGGAGCGAGGGGGGGGGGGATCGGGCCGAAAGAGCTGATGGTTCCTCGGCTGAAAGTAGGAGTTGATTTCGGACGGATTGGCGATGCTGTGAGGGGCGGGCAAGGGCCGGGCCACGGCGTCCGAGGGACTAGTGCAGGACCACATCGGGGCAGGGCGGCAGCCGAAAGATCAAATTGACCCGATAAAAGAGGCCCACAGTTGGGACCGGCTAGAATGGATGGCGTTCCCACAAGCATGAAGGAAAGCCGTACAGATCATGGATGGGAAGTGGCACAATGCAGTGTAGCCGGTGGTCACCTGGCATGGGCAGGCCGTCTAAGTGGCGGGCGGATGAAAGACAGGAGACGGGAAAGGGACAAACCGTCTACGGGACCAATTCGATTGTTTAGTGGATGACGAAAGATGAGAGGACAGGTGGAGAGAGGAGCTCCTAGATGAGTGGGCTTTCATCTTGTTCAGGAAGGCATCATAACTCTAACTGGAAGGCGGATGAAAGATGTGGAGCGGGGGGGCTTTCAGCTTAAAGGGCTTCCAACTTGACCGGGACGGCATCTCGACCATAAGGCGGACGGGAGACGTCGGAGCAGGCCGAGCCAAGGGGGGGGGGAGTGCTTGGTTGACCTTCATCAGGGTGCAGGGCAGCAACACTTGGGTGAAAGACGAGTGAGTGCGTAGAGCAGGGAACGGTGGCTTGGCAGATCATCTCCATAGTGTAAAACGGCAATACCCGAGCAAGCCGGGCGAAAGACACACGGCAGTTGAAAGACGAGCGAGTGTGTGGAGCAGGGAACCGGCTTAGCAGATCGTCTCCGTGGTGTAAGACGGCAACACCCGAGCGAGGCGGGTGAAAGACGAGTGAGTGCGTAGAGCTAGGAGCGGAAGCTCGGCAGACCTTCTTCATAGTGTAAATGGCAACACCCTGGGAAGGTGGGTGAAAGACGAGTTGCTTGGAGCGAGAAACGCTGGCTTGGTAGACCTTCATCACCGTGCGGGATGAAAATGTCCGTACAGGGCGAGTGAAAGATGAATGAGTGCGTGGGTGAAGAACGATGGTTTGGCAGATCTTCTCCACCGTGCAAAACGGCAACACCCGAGAAAGCCGGGCGAAAGACGCAAGGTGGTTGAAAGACGGGTGAGTGTGTGGAGTGGGGGATGACGGCTTGGCAGGTCTTCTCCGTGGTGTAAGACGGCAAGACCCGAGCGAGGCGGGTGAAAGAAGAGTGAGCGCGTAGAACGAGGAGCAGTAGTTTGGCAGACCTTCTCCATTGTGTAAACGGCAACACCCGGGGAAGGCGGGTGAAAGACGAGTTGCTTGGAGCGAGGAATGCTAGTTTGGTAGGCCTTCATCACAGTGCGGGATGAAAGACGTCCGTACAAGGCGGGTGAAAGACGAAGGAGTGCGTAGAGCGAGGATGAAGGCTTGGCAGATCTTCGTCAAGGTTCAAAAGGTTAACTCCCGGGCAAGGCGTGTGAAAGACGAGTTGCGTGGAGCGAGGAATGCTGGCTCGGTAGATCTTCATCATTGTGCGCGATGGAAACACCCGAGCGAGGCAGGTGAAAGACGAACGAGCGTAAGGAGCGAGGGATGCAGGCTAGGCCGACTTTCAGGATGGTGCAGAATGGCAACATCTGGGAAAGGTGTAGACGATTGAGTGCATGGGGCAAGAAGTTCAGATTGGTTGGCCTTCCTTGTGAAATCGGCAGACCAAATCCAAGACAGATGACAGACGGGAGCTCGCAAGATCTTCAACATAGTCGTGACAGCTACGGCATCAGTGAGGCGGACGAAATACGGCGAGGGAACCGGAGGCAGGGGCCGTCGATGGGTGATCTAGTACATACTGCTTCCATGGCTGGACTGGTGAGAAGTGGAGCTTCAATGTCGTGGCGGGGGAGGTGAGAGGCCTGAGCAACAACCCAAACTCGATGGCGACATCCCGGCTATAGGTAGACCGGAGACGGGCCGAAGAGTGGAGCGTGCGGTTAGCTACAGCATCAGTGAGGCGGACGAAAGACGGCGAGGGAGCCAGAGCAGGGGCCGTCGATGGATGATCCAGTTCACAACTGCTTCCACGGCTGGACTGGTGAGATGTGGAGCTCCAACGTCGTGGCAGGAGGGGCGAGAGGGCTGAGCAACAAACCAGACTCGACGGCAACGTCTCGGCTGTGGGCAGATCGGAGATGGATCGAAGAGTGTAGCGTGCGGTGATAGGACGGCAGCGCCTAAGTCGCGTGTCGGAGAGTGGAACGGCTGAAAGACAGGAACAGCAGAGCTGGAAAATTCCATGGTGGCAGCAGGGCACAGGAGGGCGAACAGAAAGGCGGACGAAAGCCAGGGGTGGGATGCGGACGGGAAGCTTGATAGAAGACGGCAATCCAGTAGCATCACGGTGGAAGATCACAGGAAAAACGGCCGAAGACGAGCAGGGCTAAAGTCAGCCAGACGTCTAGTAATGGAGTAGGCAGCAACCGATGTCTTGATTTTCGCTCGAGACATGGGGCAAGCCACGGTCGAGACAAGCAGCAGGAGGTGCAACCGGCTTCCAACTTGGTTCACTCAAAACGTGGGTTCTAGCCACGAGTGAGATGAGCAGCAGTAGACAGCAACAGGTGACTTGATTTTCACTCGAGACGTGGGGTAAGCCACGGTCGAGACAAGCAGCAAGAGGTGTAAACGGCTTCTGTCTTGGTTCACCCAAAACGTGGGTTCTATCCACGAGTGAGGCTAACAGCAGTGGAGAGCAACAGGCGACTTGATTTTCACTCGAGGCTGAAACACAGGAACAGCAGAGGGAATGCAGATGGCTTCCAACTTGACTCTTCACTTAAAGCGTGGGTTTAAAGCCACGAATGAGCAGCAGCGTGGCAGCAACTGTTGTCTTGATTATCATTCGATACGTGGGGTGAGCCACGGGCGAGACAAGCGGCAGGCGTGACGATGGCAACCAGTTTGGTTCTTCACTCGAAAAAACGTGGGTTTAGCCACGAGTGAGACGAGCAGCAGTGGACAGCAAGTGTTGGCTTGATTTTCGCTCGATATGTGGGGTGAGTTACGGACGAGACAAACGGCAGGCGTGATGATGACAACCAGCATGGTTCTTCACTCAAGACGTGGAAATTAGCCACGAGTGAGACGAGTAGCAGTGGGCAGCAACTGTTGACTTGATCTTCACTCGATAATGGACAAGGTGGCAAGTTTTCAAAGCACGGTAGCAAGTCCGATCGTTGTTGAAAACAATCGAAACCGAAACGAGAGTAAGGCGGATCGCCTGCAATGCGACACATCCAGGAACCTGGTACAGGAAGCGGCCGAAAGCTGGAGCTCCGTCGAGGCGTAGTGGCGGGAAGGGCGGGGGCCGATGGAGGGAGTGTTTTCCGACTGAAAATGAAAGCTGAAGGGACGCCGCAGTTGCGGGTGCAGCCGGCCGGAACAACGATGAGCGACCGAGCCGGGTTACGTCGGCAGCTTGCGTACGGACTTCGGCAGATGCCGGTGATGGTAGGCCATTTGGCAACTCGGGCGTGTTTCTGTCCAAAAGTCGAAAGCCAAGGGATGTCGCGGGTGCGAGTGCAGCCAGCCGGAACGGTGATGAGCATCGGAGAAGGTTGGCATCGACCGCAGGGAGTCTTGAAGCGGACGAAAGTTGGGGAACAGGGCGGCGTGGGGTCGGTAGACGACATGTACGCTGGACGAAAATGAATGCCGATGACGTGCACGCTGTCGCTTTTATAAGGGAGGACTGCCACGCGCATGCGCAGCAGGGGTATGCAAGCAGGCGGCTGCAGAGCAGAAGAAACCTCCAGGGGAACATCACATTCGAGGAATGTAATGCTAAATTATCAGGTTAAGATGTTTTGGCAACAAAGAAAGTAGTTCTATTAAAATTCTAACTTTGTAGTTAAGCTTACTTGTTTCAAGAAAAACTTAATAGAAATCTCTTTGAATGGATACATTGGCTGAGCTGCGTTTGTGTGTAAAGAACGAACAGGGTGCTCCTTCCAGTGATGGAGAGATATCTGGAACAAAGAAAAGGTGATAACGCAAAAACTGATCATTCCAATCGCTACGGCGCCACATGACGACGAAGTTATGTGAAGTCGTAGAATCCATTTTTCTGTTATTTTACTCTACATGCACATTTCATTAAACGAACTATTATGAACTATTTGGAACTCCCCTGTTGGACATCTCACCACTCTTAAAGATTGGGATTCGGGTTCTGAAAATTACTTCCCATTCCCAAGAGTATTTAAGTCCAAAAGGTTAACATTCGTAACTAAACATTCAGTTATTGTACTCGTGAGTAAGAATTCACTTGTTCTGTGAACAGTAGAGCTCTCTTACCCGCCCCCCCCCCCCAAAAAAAAAATTATTGAATCATATGTTGTTCAGTTATATTTTAACGACAATTCATACTAAATTTCAGTTTTTTTTTAATTGTAAAAATTTCTTGGACGCTATTAGGTCGTGTTCTTGTATTAAAAAAAAAATAAAAGAATAAATGCGATATTTCATTAAGAAAAGAAAATTTGGAATATTATTATTAACCAGTTTCTGTCCGAAGAACCAAACTGTTTACTAGAACCAAATCCGTGTTTGGACGACATTTTCAATGCCATTCTCACCTTTTTACAAAACTTAACAGTCCCTTTTTAGATGAACATGTCATTCTAACTATGAGTATACAGTTTTTGTTCAATCGTTTTAACGGCTTAGGAGTTGCAATACAAAAGCTGATATCCATTTCGGACCACCGTTTTGGATTTTTGTAAGTTGTTTTATAATCAAGTACAGTCCCGGTAAAAAAAAAAAAAAAAAAAACGCCCCTTTTCGTTATAGCGAGGGTCGTAATGATAACCATGGAGAAATTCAGGTATCTCGAAAACTACTAGACGGATTTTCATGAAATAAAGACTAAACTGCTTATTAGATTGTCTACTATATTTCTGCCCTTGTTGCATACTACGTTAACTGACTGAAAATAATTGGCCGAGCGAGAAAAACGTAATGATATCTGATGATATCTCGAAAACCAGTGGACGGATTTTCATGAAACAAAAACTGAATTGGGTATTAGATTGTCTGCTATATTCATACCCTTATTACTTACTATGTTATCTGAATGAATGAAAATTGTTGGTCGAGATAGAAAAACTTACATGATGTTTTATGTAATAAATGGAAGATAACCAAATATGCAATCCACTTTTTGTTTATAAAAATCTACTCTCTAGTTTTCAACAGCTTGCTTGGCCAATTAAGTTTTTCTGCTTGGTATGGCAGGTAATAAGTATAAAAATATAGCATATATCATAACAATTAATCCAGTTTTATTTCATTCAATTCTATCCAGTAGTTTATGAGAAATCATTAGATATCGACTCGTGTTGGGCGCTCGGCCATTTATATTTTGCTACTTGAGTATTGCCTGTAATACGTATTTACAGCAGATATCATAATGAGCAATGCAGTTTCTGTTTTATTCAATTCTCTCCAGTCAAATTTACGAGATATATTATTAAATATCGACGCTTGTTACTCGCTCGGCCAATTATTTGGTTCTTTACAATTGAATGTAATAAGTATTTAAATATAGCTGATAGCATAATAAGCAACCCCATTTTTGTTTCATTCGATTATGTCTAGTAGCTTTCGAGATATCAACATTTTCGTTCAGCTTAAAAGCCTGTTGAGCCACATAGGCTAAATTAATCCTGCAACTTCTTCCGTATAACGAAGGCATTTTTTTTTTTACCGGAGCTGTACGTGCGTACTTCCGTCAGTCGTATTTCAAAGAATACTCCCAAATTTCATTCGATTCGGTTTACGCGTTTGATACGAACTGTTGCTAAGCATATCTTTTCATGTCATTTAGATCTGCCATCTTGAATTTTCATAAAGTTGACTAAGACCTTTCTTGATACATATGTTATCAAACAATATTATGAAATGTGTCGTCCATCGTGGGCAGAAAGCTATAGGCTATCAAACTGTCTCTATGTACATTTGGCTTAGGCCGGTGTATGGGCAAAGAGGACGAGGACGGAGATAGGCAAGTCACTATGACAACCAATCCTAACGCAGTTTTAAAGCGATAGGGCGAGCATGTTCATTCTTTACACATGTATTTTGGACGAAAAACTATGGACTGTAAACTCGTAAGCCAGAATAGCCAATGTGACCACATGGCTGCTTAGACAGGGATGTAGGAGAGGTGGGATGAGGACGGGGATACGCAATCATTCCAGACAACCCAATGCAGGAAATTTTAAGGAATAGGGCGAACATATTCAATTGTTCATTCGTTTCACTGTAGCAATGAATAATAGGGAATGTAACGATGGGCTGTCAAATCTAGACCCCCAACAGAAACAATAGCTATTGCGACAAAATGGCTTCCTACTAGACTGGCGTACGTTACGCTGCGAACAGCTAGTTCTGAATATTCATACCCAGTTTGTGTTCAGTGGGATGAACTACATAAACGTTACAAGCTAAAACCCGCTTTTTGGACGCCATTTTCAGGTTTTGAACAGCTTTGGATTCTTAACAGCTAGTATAAAACCGAATACTTACGTCGTTCATCCATATTTCAAACAGCACTCTTTCCAAATTTCGTAAAATTGAATGTGTTTGGCCGTAACTGGTGGAAGAGCAGACAGCAGGACCGTATGTAAACATCTTGAGGGGAAATGGCCAAGATTAAGATTATTACATTTCATTTGCTTACAGCTTCCATATTTGTTTGGAGAAAAGTCAATATCTTTACAAATATTCGGAAAACGTTGTATAAAAAAACAATTCTTGGGTGTAACTATGTTGCCGTTAGCTGTCCCTGGGTGGAACTTGCCCCAACGCCATCCCCCCCCCCCCCACCTCCAGCTACAGCTCTGCCAGCCATACAACAAAATGACAAATGGTTCGAGTTTGAAAACAGAACCTCGTTCACTTCGCCCACTTGCAGTAACGAAAATTTCAACTTGTCTTACCAAGTGGTGCCAGTACGAACTATTGTCGCTGCCGTGGTTGTGAATTTTTAATTCCATACCATTGTAAGAGCCGTCGAAAACAAGTTGGTTTTCTGAAAATAGTTTAAATACATAAATAAAAAGCACCTAGAGTCGTTGCAGTAATTGGTAAATTGCACCAGGAGTATATAAAGTCCCGTCTGAGCGAGGAGTAAACTAAAATCTAACGTTTCACCATATTACCTTATGTAATTCTCGCGATCTTTTAATCACATCCAGTCCTTAAAATCGAACCGGCCTCATGTCCTTCTTAGTTTTAAAAAACCTCGGAATTACTTATAGAGCTATCATACCATGAAAGTTGGGATATTTTTAACTCCTTAATACGTGTACGCATTTCTGCAGTAAAAAATTCGCCGAGTTGAGCGTCGTCCACTAGGACGTAGCCTATATACAACGCAATTAGGACGTAGCCTAACAACAATCCAATTAGGGCGTAACTTAAACACAATCCAATGAGGGCGTATCTTAAACACAATCCAATTAGGACGAAGCTTAAATACAACCCAATTAGGATGTAGCTTAAACACAATCCAATTAGGAGTTAAATTTAAAAATAAAACTCTTGTTGAGCATTCGGCTTTCCGTCTTTAATCCAATTAGGACGTAGCTTAAATACAATGCAATTAGGACAAAGCCTAAATTTCAATCCAGTACTCCTCGTTCCTAATGGAACTCTTTATAGCTCCTGATTACACTCAATAATCATGGTTTTAGCCTTACTGAAAGTGAGAGATACACATACTCCAAGGTAAGTAGGCACTTCTCTAACGTCTATTGGTATGTCGCAATTCTTTTTACTTTGAAACTGGCACTGAGAAAGAAGAAATTAATAAAATTTAGAACTAAGAAGTACTGCCACTGCACCCATGAATCGGCAAGCAACTGAGTAAGAAAGTAGTAAGCAAACCAAGGCTGTAAGAGAGTAGACTTTATATAAAATGTCAACGTTATATTATTTCATTATATAGTATTACTGTTAGGCCGATTTCGCAGATTGAGCAGATTTTGAAAAGCTGCCAGTGCGCAGCTTCACACAATTGTAGAAAACTTCCGGTCTAAGGACGAAGGATAGAGTCAATGAACCATATTAGGGATGGAAGGTAGAGAAAGCTTCCTCAGGAAGATATAAAATTAGAGCCCCTCTCCCTGATACGGGTATACTGGACTTTCCCGTTCGTAGGCCGGCAGCATTCTACACTATAGGTACACTGTTTCTATTCGTACTCGTGCACACCTTTTCTGCGCAATAACCTTCAACATAGCCTCCAACATTGTTTGGGGTGAAGCCATTTTTTTTTGTGTAGCCAGCATGACGCTTGAGTAAAAAAAAATTTTTTAAAGGCAAAGTAACTTTCTAAGCTGCAAACCATGTGGCCATACACAATCATTTCATCAGATAATACTTAAAAAAAGCTGTAACGACACTTTTCCCCAACGTGATGGAAATTCGATTCATTGAAGCCATGTTTTTCAACGCCTTTTTCTGTACTATCGCACAAACTCGAAATATGAAGCTTCCAATTAAATATCAAGACCTTTATTTTTTTGATGAGCAAATGTGGAAAAATGAACACCCAGAAATGTAAACCTAAGAAAATACCGAATAAAATTTTCCGATAGTCAAAGGATTATTTTCAACTTTCTCGAACCTTGAAGTTTTCAAAACACGCAAAATTTTAATAAAAGTTCTCTAGCATTAACAAAATGACGTGAATTTGAGCTCATGCCTTTGCGAGTGTTGTAACCTTGAAATGGCCGATGTTTGTACACTTGGATTAAGTTATTGGTGTGTTAAATTCTTTTCTTTCAAAACTCCAAATACAATCAAAGGTTTGCTGTTTCGGGGCGTTTGAGACTCGTGGGGTTCTGTGTAGACGTTAGGGACTGGATTACTAGTTTAGCTTGCACCTAAAATATGCCAGGAGTTATGCTGTATTAATATTCTAATCTGGATTTAGTTCATCTCGCACCTAGAAAATGCCAGGGATTATACAGTGCTAATATTCTAATCTGGATTACTAGTTCAGCTTGCGCCTATAAAATGC